>LPNX011139197.1:443400-473605 GCA_001517045.1 Pseudotsuga menziesii
TATGTATGTATACATATATATATACATACATATATATATGTATATATGTATGTATGTATGTATGTATGTATGTATGTATGTATGTATGTATGTATGTATGTATAGATATACATACATACATACATACATACATACATATATATATATGAAATGTTAGCACTTACTCTAACATAGTCCATTGAACATGTATTAATAAAATATACCCATAGAAATTAATACAAGCATTTGCACATGAATTTGGATGTCAAGTCCCCAATTAAATAATTTCCAAATAAGACTACTTGCAAATAATGTTCCACCAACCTACCAGTTTCCTAGGTTGAGATGAGAGATAAATTTTGTAATAAAGGGCTATGGGACCCAAAAGGACTTTAATTTACCATATTCACATTTAAATGGGTCACATAAATGATAAATGGTAATAAAACAAGGTGGCATGGGTTCATGAAGACACTTGGAAGCTTGTGGAGCCTTTGGATGACTAGATTCTCCACACACTTGGCATGATCTTCAACCAAATCCAAACACATAGGTAGTGTAATGTTATTGGAGGGAGATGTGGTGTCAAATAGCATATAATGAGCCAAGCAATTCAAATTGGTAAAGGAGAGTAACTCCCATGGAAGAGGAAGAAACTAGAAGACAATGTGTGCCACTTGGAAGGAGATTCCATGCACTCTATGCCAACAAATGATGAAAGATTCTATGAAAGGTATGAAAAATTCAGACATGATTGCAAAAATATAAAAATATGACATGAAAGGGATAAAAATATCCACCAAGAGCTTGAATTTTGGAGTTATAGGTAGCCATTCGAATTGGGGAAAGAATTGGAGCATGAAGATGAAGACAAGTGTCATGAGAGTTACTAAACCAGTAAGATGAGTTGGAGGAATCCCATGGAGGGAAATTCTACCTTAGTAAGAATAATGAATTTAATAAAAGGATTTCATGAGGGATGAGAATGGATTTTTATCATTTTTTAATTGGCCTTTGGAATTTTGGAGATCTTTTGCTTGTCCACTGCACGGTGAGTGTTCACTCTCCTTGCTTGTGAACCAATTTCGAGGGAGTTGGATTCCTTTCCAAGTTGGTTTATGGATATTCCATTAAAAAATATCATTGGATATTAATGAATTATTTTTAGTTGCAGTTTGAAGGTCCATACAGTCTAATTCTCATATATTCCCCTATTCTCTCATTCATTCTTCTCCACCCCCTCACACTCTCATGTTGATGGTGCACTTGTTGGAGTGGTGCTTGCACTTTGCTGAGTATATTTGATTCCCAAGATATGAAATATGATTTATTAATATGTAATATCATGTACATATGATATTTAATTCGAAATATCATAAATACACGTATGAAAGGCTTGCATTCCCATGCTCTTGAATGACTTGTTTTCCTGTATTTGGATTCCATTTTGGAAAGAGTTACATAACATACTTGTATGAGGATATTTATATGAGTTTTATGAATATGGGGAAGAAATATATGGTTCATGTCTCTGTACTCTTATGTCCACATTCTCTGCAAGTCAAAATACCAGAAAACCATATGTGAAAGGCTTGCATTCCCATGAGTTCAAATGACTAGTTTTCATGTGTTTGGATTCCATTTCGAAAGAGTTATATATATGATATTTATATGATGTTAAATGATATTTAGGAATAAATTTATTGGTATCCATTCATTATTTCATTTCCTAAACTATTTAATGTACTTTTTATGGTTAAAATGGAGCTAACAATGTCATTTCCCCCTAAGCAATTTTACTGAAAGTTATCATACGAATTTTGTAATTTATAACCAGTTTAAATAACTAATACACATTATTAATTACATCCCCTGATTTATTATATTCATACCCATACTCTGTTCTCAAATTTGGGAGGGTCGTACTGCATTTGGAGATCCAAAAGTGTCATCTACCCTTGGGGGTTTTAACATCGATTTCCTAGTGTTTTTGTCCTTCTTTCCCTATGAACAAAATAAAGTTGAAAAATAAATTGGAAAGTGTATGAGAATTAATATTATGCATTATTATGTACTAATACCCATCAATCTATTCCACACAGAATTTGAAGTCATTTGGGTGCATTTTGTTCGACTTGGGTTTCACTAGTACTAAAGCTAGAAATTGGCCAAAGTTGTACTAACTTGAGTAACATGTAAAAATGAATTTATGATTTTACCATTGAGTTTTTGAGGTCTGTTATTATGTTTTAAATCCCATATTATCCATCCATAATAATTTTGGAAAGGTTTAGTGGTGTTTGGAACCAAACCAAGAAGGACTAGTTGACCACTTTTTCCTAGTAAATTTGCACTGTTTCTCCTTAAACCCAAACAAGTTTGTAGAAGTATAAAGTAAGATAAAAAGTATTCATAAACCACCTTGGTATGTTTTAATACTCACCACACCATTTCCTTTCAAATTCGGGACCATTTGGTGAAAGTTGGAACCCTCTAGAGTCATGACTAGTTATGCTTGAATTTGACCCAATTTGTACTTTCTCCAAAATCCCAAGTAGGAAAATTACACTGGTCAAGAAAAGATTATTTATATTAATTCAAAAACCAAATTACAAAGGGACAACCTCTGCTGGCAACTCGTCGAAACTGAGAAACCGAGTTCCTCCACTTGGGCCTCCACCACTTCAATCCTCCATGCAAAGGAAGGCTCACAAAGACAATGGAGATCTTGGGAGATGAACATAAATGGTTCAAAAAACAAGGATAAAGGGATTCAAACTGAAGGAAATGGAAATGGGGAAAAATTTCTCTATAGTTTCCTTACTCTCAAAGCTTCTCCCTCTCCTATGCTTCTCAATGGCTAAATATATAGCCTTTAAATGGGGAAATGGAGGGTTGAATCGAAGCGTTTTCTAGCATATGGAAGGTCAAGGATCATAACCACAATGAATTTGCATGGAAAATATGAAATATTTTTAATTTTTGGCACAAAGCCCGATGTACACGAGATGTATGGAGTAGGTTGTGTGTACTCATGTGGTATAACTATACACCTACATGTATCAACAAAACTATTTTTTTTTAGGGTTTAAATGAAGCACTAGGAATATACTGAGCAAGGGGGATATAGTGAGTCTGCATAGGGACAAGGGTAGGTCATCAAGGCATGATGCATAAGGTATGGAAAATCATGTTATGACACCTAAGACACAACAACTGAGGTAGAGTTTTTTTTGTTCGCGACATGGATCCACTTAGGTCTTTATGGAGGTGACACTCCATCATTTGAGGTCGAACCTCTTGTCCACACTTGACTCAGGTATCTTAGTGGCCAAAAAATAGGATTATATCTAGTTGGAATTTGTGGTATGCATTTGCACTCAAGTAATATTTTGTTGGCTATTATAAATGTTGCTCATCCTTTTGGAACATATCCCTAATTCCCCTCATTATAATTGATTAATTCATACCCTCACTAGATGTCTTCGATGGGTTCATAATCATATGACACGAGAGATATTGGAAGGACCATTGACACTTTAAGAGGAAGGACATTAGGTCAATTGAGAAATATCATTATTTTTTTTAAACTAAATTAATCCATGTAATGAAAAAGAACCTAATCTTGGTAACACTTTCAAATTTGACAGATAATTTTACATTTGAGGCATCTTGCATCTATTCTTGTGATTATCATATTTTTTACATTTGTTAATTATCTTTTTTTGTACACCCTAGACTTCATTTGAACACACACAAAAAATCATTGCAAAACTAAGAAATCCTAGGCATACTCTCATGTTGTAAGGACACCCGCCCATTCAAGGTAGATTTCCCACGCTACCACCTCCACGTAGACCACAAGGGAGACCATCATGTCACATACATTCATGGGAAACTTTGATTCGATCAACCTTGCTTGGTTCTCCACCTCACTTTCCTATTGCACCTCCTTTCCCACTGAGAAGAGTATCAACACCCCCATTAAGCCCCCCATTCACCGGGAGGAAGTATTCCACAACAACCAATGGCTAGCCCTAGTCCCTCATTGAACCCCGTTTACACTACCTTTTATGGTGAGTTTAAATAAATTAGATTTTTCCAAGCTTATAAATGACCCCATCCAACATGATATAGCATGGCCTTAAATCCCAATAAAACTTCCCTCAGACACTCCTGAATTCGAGGGAAAATAGGGATATGACACAACCAACTATGTGATATCATTTCATTCATGGTTTTCTTCCATTGTCATAGTCAAAGATACCATTCACCTTTAGATGTAATATAAAACCCTCACATGGGCAAAATTAAATGGTATGTTATTACTCATACCACCTTTGGGTCCATAGTGTTGAATTTTATAACTTAGCAGTACAATTTTAAGATCTTGATAATTATTTCCTAATGATTATCATCCCACTTTTATCATTGCATAATTACACACTGAAAGTTTCAACATTCACTTGTAGGAGAAAATAAAACACGAATATTTGAAAGATAACCATGCATAAGAGACACAAGAGTTCTTACCCTAGGAAACCCAATAGGGAGAAAACCTAGCAACTTTTCTTAAGAAGATTCTTCCAATAATAAGAGTACAAAAATCATAACATGAATAACCCTAATTCACAAGGGCATGTCAAACATCACCAACTACATAGAGAAAAACTAATGTCATAGAGGGTGCACACTTCTTTAGAAGAAACCCTATTAAGAGGGAAAACTTATAGAGATGATTAGTAACCCCAAATTTTTTCTTGATCTTTCACTATCCCCAACTAAAATTGCATAGTAGAGAGAGGATTTGTAATGTCCCCGACCCTCCAACCGACGAAGAGGATGCTACCATGGCATTAACCATCCGGGCAACCGCCCCATGGACATGTATGTACAAAAATGCTGAAACAAAATGCTTTGAACTAGAACATGCATACATGATTATTTATCATACAACGAAAGCAAACATACATTCATACAAGAATTCAACATGTTCACCAAAATTTATTAACAGTAAATATGATTGCAGAAGTAAAATAGACAAGATTACTTATCTTATAAAGAAATCGTCCCGCAATTAGCTACATCGCTGCAATGTTCCACCCAACCATAGGCTAGCATGCTCCTAAATCTCTCAGCAATGCTACCAGCCCTGAGCTGGGCATGACTCCCCAAGGAATAAGGAACAAGCATGCTTACACATAGCCAATGATACACAAAACATAGCCAAGCCAACACAGTTGGGTTTATCAAGCCATCAACAAGACAACCAAGCCAACATGGTCAGGTTTATCAGGCCATCAAGGAGCTGGGAAAGGCTAAATGCTAAGCTGGTGAGCCCATTACAAAGCTAGGAACACCTACACCAGAGCTAGCCTGACTTCTAAGACACCCACACACACCCAACATAAGGAATCAATCCCTTCTCTGCTACACAATACCTCAGGCCTTGACTTCCCTTCCAGTGCTATTCAGGGGTTGTGGAGAAGAAAGTTATCTCTCTAGCTCTGTCTGTGTGGTTTCCAAACACACCAGGTTTATCAAGCAAACCAAGCCCCCATCCCTGCTCCCAACACAGTTCGAAGACCAACCACTGCATACACGCAGTCACACAAGCGATTCACAGCTTGGGCAAGGAAAACAACTCCTAATTCATTCTTGGCCTTATCATGGCCAAAATGACTCCAAAACAACCTACAACAGTCCCAAAATGTAAAACAGACACAACCAACAACGTGGGGAAACAACAGTCCATTCTCAACAATGAAGCCACTGGGTAGACTTACATAGATTGCAATGGGGAAGGAAAATCAGCCTTCCAACCTGTGCATGAGAGAAATTTACACCAGATCCCAATATATGGATGGAAACACAGCAGATACCTCTCTGTGGAAAACGCGAATGACAGTAAAAAATGGCTCCCCCTCCTGGCTGTGTGAGACCAAACATAAAATAATTCCTCTGCATGAGACATGGGGCGTTTTTCCTTGCGTGAGGATGAGCGACAATAGAGAATGACGAGTTGCAAGTACGGGAGTGTTCACAACACTGTCTTGGAGAGAGTGGAATGATGGGCGTAGTCGTTTCTTCTGCCCAACATGAGGTTCGATTCGCTGGTGGAGTGTGTGTGTGGGCAAGGACTAACAATCCTGCCACACTCCACTCCCTAGCAAAATAACTACCTCAACTACTCTGTAGAGCATTAAAGTGGTAGTTGGATAAGACAAGGAAAGATGGGAAAGTCAAATAGGGTGGTGACACATGGATTTTTCCCCATTGGTTCAAGGTTTGACATCCCCCCCTCCCTATCCTTAGGAAAATCATGCCCTTTTCAATATGGTTGCAGTGACATAGTTGGTTGGGGTTCATTTAATTAAAAAATGCATATTTACATGATGCCAAAACTAATATGTGCCGTATATCACGGTATACCATCGGCAATGATTCCAATCACCGAGACATAACACAAACAAATCAATGGTGGGGCTTTTGCCTTTAGCTCCACACCATGATTAATTACAATATATACGTCATGTACATTTAATGTCAATGGGGTCAAAACCGGGGTGTTACAGGATTACGTGTTGTTGTGATTTGTCAAAATGAAATGTTTAGTTTCTTATTTATACACTTCAAATCATTTGAATTTCACTTCTGGGCCAACTTGCACTTTTTATCTTCACTTTTCATTTTATCTTCAGGTTCGACTTACTAATTTGACCGCTTCATTGTTAGTTTAGTTGTTGACCATTTATTACCGGATTTTTTGTCCTTATTAATAAAATTTCTTCATGATTATGATGTTAATCTTTTCCCATATTCCCGTCTATTCATTCATAGAGTCCTAATGCTGAATATACCCACTAATAAGTCCCAAACACTTCTTAGACCTTGTCAATTCAATAATAGCCATCTATCATAGAATATATTACTTCGAGCGCCATTCATAATGCAAGTTTGCGCAATGTTGCATGCTGGATAAAACGTCAACACATAGCTACTATATTCCCCACGTATTTTCAATTACATGTCCGTCATGATCTTGGTTTAGAGGTTATATCAAAATTTAGGTATAATACCTCCATACACATCTTGAATTGCACTCATAAATGGAATAGATGCAAGACATTGTGCAAAATCACAATATAACTTGAATTTCTACTATATAGGTTTCTAAAATCACTTTCTCATGATCTCCAAGTATTTGGAAACCACCATGCCCAAAATCAGAGAAGAGGCCACCCTTAAAGACTAGCATTTCGATTTGATATATGCCCAATCAGGGTACTTGTATATAATAATTCTCGATACCCCTAGGAATCATTCTATAGATAAAGCTCCTCCAAACGTATCATACTTTTTTGATAGGTTTATTGGGGATATTTCCCATTAAGGGAATACTCCTAATCTACATGGATAATTTCCATATAGCATGTCACATCAAAACCCACCATCACCTCAAGAAGCGGTGGCCCCTTAAACTTTTTCAAATCACTTGTTTGGAAAAATGACATATGGACCTTATAGACCCACTTTCCAAAATTCAAGAGCGATGCAACTTGAACATACACTACTCTCACTAATACTGTAATCTCCTATGTCCAAATCATATAGAGCTCCCGACCCATATTTACCCGCACCCATTTACAACACATATTTCTCGTTTCCCGGTCCACCTGGTCCACATTCCATGGCTCAAGCTACATTAAATCTAGTTCAACCCTCTCTTACAAAACATAATTAACATTTTGAAGGGATAAACGTTATCAATCCCCCTAATGCACAGAATCATGGAAATAATAAAGTAAAGGACTAACAACAAAACCGGTCACTAGGGAAGGGGGGAATTCCCCTACCCAACAAAACCAAAATGATGGAAATCAAAATGAAATCACGGGGACTAATAACCCCCCAAGCAAGGAAATAATCCCCATATATGAACCAACTTCCCTTACCCCATGTGTGGATAATATGGCCATTAAAAAAAACATTGTATGTTGATATCATAATGTCAATAGATAATGGAATCCAAGAAGAAAACTAGTGCTAACCCTCCCTAAGAAAATAATGCACCACCACCTCAAGAAGTAGTACTACAACAACCTTTTTCCAATCAAGGGGTTGTCTCCCATTAACAATAACCTTTCCCCATAGGATATGGTTCTTTCCAAAACATATATATGAATACGACATATATTCAACTTCAAATTTGTAACAAAGGTTATGGTATGCCAAAACGACCATAAATAAAGAGTGGATACATCCGCTACCACTGGCAGGATTTTGCAGATACAACATCCTAGTAATGACCAAATCCAAAGGATACCAAAAATACCACTCCAACAAAATTCTCACAATTCTCATATGAAGGCCACATAGAAGTACAACATTGTAGATGACTTGGTCCAGTCCCTTACTGGGATTCCTACTCTTAAAGTTCTTCAATTTTGTCCTTCCCAAAAGAAGGCATTGCTTTTAGCACTAGGCACAACTGACCCATTTGATTTACGCCTTATCACTTTCAATCTAGACCATGGAAAGCCTCATTTTCCTTCATATGTCACTTTCCAAATCTCTGTCACAATAAAAAACATTATCATCCATCAATGCATAGTTAATGAAGGAGCATCTACTTGCATGATGCTAACCCATGTTTGGAAACATCTTGGATCACCTGACTTAGTTCCACCATTCATCACTCTTCACACTTATGATGGTTGATCATCACAACCACAAGGATTATACCAAAATGTCCTTATATAATTGCGGGGGGGTGGGCAAATGGTACTCCTTGATATTGAAGTAGTCGATGCACAAATTGATTAAAACATCAGGTTGGGCCATATTTATATGTAATCCATGAAGGAAGTTTCTAAATTTTCATTTCATATCATGATGTTTCCTCACAATATACAAGTAGTCACCCTCAACCAACTTACTTACTATGAGCCTCACTCCAATTCTAAACCAGATAACATCCTTCCCACTATAGGATCATAAAAACAACCATCATACATAGAAATTAGTCCTGACATCTACAAGGACTCAACATTGCTTGGGGGCATACATTGGCCCTCCACCAACAATCCCAACATATACATATGGTCTTATGTTCACTCCCTTCACATTAGAAGATAAGACACAAATTGCCTTTGCCTCTACGTCTTCATGTGAAAAATATTGCCACCCTAAAGGAGAAACCATACTCTCACCTCCTTCAACACCATTAGTGGTCCAAATCCAATTTATCCCCCCCTCAAGCATGCAAGAATGCTAGTCATGGATACACTCACCTCTGCAGGCCTCAATTTAGGGGTACCTGTTTTGTATTTAACTCCACCATACTTGGAAATTTTACCAAAATTGTACACCCATTTTAAATTGATCCTAGTTCCTAATTGTGCACCATCTTTAGAGACCCTAGGTCCAATTGCACAAATAATGACACCATCATAGTCACATCCAGTTCCATTAATGGGGGCAACAATATGGAAAAGTAAAAATTTGTATCCTCACCAAGTAATCCCCCTACCCCAAAGGTTAATCCACCATGCACTCGATGTAGTACATTAGGACACACAAATAACATTTTTACCATATTACCAAAGATAAGTAACTTGCTCAATACACCTATAAGTACCACTTATGTAGACAACTCTTTAGTAGGGGGCATACTAGATAGTCTTCTAGTAGCCACCAAACCAAAGAATGAAGCATTACCTAATACCCACGCATGCACCATATGTTCTTAGTTTGTCCATTACACCCATAGTTTTTCAGATCTCCCTCGATTTTGAGACTCCCTCTCTACGACTCATTTGACACACTCCCTCATTTTTGGCTCAAAAACAACCTCCCTTGAGAAGGCTTCCATAAACTTTATAACTATGCCATAGGAGACTATTACTCCTCTAGAGTAATCATGTGGAAATCATAGTCACATGATTCCTTTGTGCATTGGCATGATTCCTACCAATCAAGGCAACCATACCCAAATCCCTGTTCATACATTGTTTCAATCATGCTCTACTCGTCCATGTCAGTCGTGTAGGTCGTTCTCACACTTCTTATTCTAATTCCCCATTTTGTGTGAAGAATGAGCTACTCATATTGAGTAGATGAGATTAATCAACAACCCTTTTTATTTCTTAACAATCCCACAATCCTTTCCTCAAGTAGAGATCCTACCTCTAACACACAATACCACTAACCATGTTAGCATTCTTTATATATCACAATCAATAATTTCTACCTACAATGACCCTTCATCCTTACCATCATAAGGATTTTTTAGTATATCATTGGTATATACTTGTCACATCCCCGGTCACCTTGATGGCATTTTGAGATGACGAGAAACTCATTCCAAAGCCATTCTAGCAAGATTTTTTACTCTAATACCATTTTACCATGCCCCCCTCAACTAAACAGTTCATCAAAGGAAGCATTACACAAATCCTGCTTCCCAATTTCACCCAAATTATACCAAACAATGCATAAACATAAACATACATTGGTTAGATTTCCTAATTAACCATTAGTCCCGGTTAATCGATAATTAACTTGTCCTAATAAATAAACTTGACTATTATAAATAGTCCCAGTGTTGGAGACATTTACCACCATACACACTCAATTTGGTCAATTTGGCCTAGTTAAACCACTATCCTAAGTTTTATTGACTTAATTGACATCAGAGGAGCACTAGATGACATCAGCTAGATCACATCCACGCCTACCTTCAGTCAAGGAGGCTAAATTATCCTTCTCCTACATTCAGGGAGGCTAACTGGAGCACTCCGGGGGTGATCTGAGTGTCATTAATGCCCCATATTGCTAACTGATGGTTACAATCAGTTAAACAGAGTAGTGAAGGTGCCTTCCTTCATTAAATTGATTATTTAATGAACTGGAGTCAATAGGGGCACCTCCAACCACTTCTGATGGTCAGTTACACTTCAGTTAACCTCATTGAGGTTCATTGGAGTCATTGATGCGCTACCATTTATTGGTTGGCTTGTAGAGACATGTGTCTAAGCTACTTTCAGTTAGACTCTATCATTTATTGCACTTCGATTTCAGTTAGGGATCAGTTGAGTCAATTAGGGTTTTGATTAGTGGTTGATGACTTGAGTGTTGACTGTGGCTTACATTCAGTTAAGCTAGACTCACTCATTCAATTCGAATGACCTCCTTGGGAATTCGAATTGCTTTGTCATTCATGCTTGCAGCATGATCATTGTATTGTATTACTCATTCTTTGTGTGAATATACAGAGCGACTACTCATTTTGTAGCACTATTACACCATTTTCATGTCTTATTGTTATTAATCTCTGATGAGTCCACATTTTAGTCCCTAGATTACTGTGACAGATTAATATGGTATCAGAGCTCATGGCGAGACAAAGCTTAGATCTCTCAAAAACAAGGTTTTTGACAGATCTTGCATGAAAATTGAGCAATAGGTCAAAAAAATCTAGCACTACACCAAAAGCCAAGGCTTAGCACTTAATACCCCAAGTAAGGACCTTGTTGATCAAGCTTGCTTAATTGACTATGTTGGGTGTGATGAAAGCCTAAAATGTGCAGGCTGTCTGACCTTACATTGCCCTTTTTTGTTGTGATTTTGAGGTTTTTAACAGGTGAAAGCATTCGCTCCAGCAGATCCAAATGGCTTCTTCTGTAGATCTTTTGACTCTGTTCAATTTCCACTCATGGAAAGGAGACATGGAGATCCAGCTACGTGCCAAAGGACTCTATAGGGTCACTATGGACACTAAAGAAGAACCTGCTTCTATGATAGACAAAGCTATATTCTTGAACAAGAAGGATGAAGCATTCAGATTATTGTGCCTCTCTGTTTCCTGGGATCTTCTTTTCCATCTTTCGGGATTGAAGACTCCAAAGGAAATTTGGGACAAATTTGAAAACCTGTATGGAAAGCAGGATGATTTGAGAGTTTACCAGCTCGAAAATGAATTGATGTCTCTCCATCCTTCCAATTTCGATACCTTGAATGACTTTTTCACAAAGTTCAAGAACATTGCCTTACTATGGAAGCAATCCAAAGTGGAGAAGGAGGATGATCAACTCATCCTCACCAAACTCTCCAAGCTTGGAGCTGATTATTCAGTTTTTGTCTCTACATTCCGTGCGGGGAAGCTCACAACCCTTGGATGGAATATGCCTACACTCAATTCCTTCATTGAGTCCCTAACAAGTGAACATGATAAGCTTGTCCAGATGGGAATCATCAGATCCTCTCGTGATCAATCCATCCATGTCTCGGGGCCCAAATATCTGAAGGGTAAAGGAAAGCAGCAGAAGAACCCAAAAACTAAATTCGAAGCTCCTAAGCCTAAAGTTGAAAACCAGCAGCATGATGAGTCTTTCGGCTCAAAGAAGAACAAAGGAAAAGGGCATTATGGAAAGGAAAAAGTCAAGTGTTCATACTGTGGGAAGGGCTTCCACCTTGAACATGCCTGCATGAAGAAGAAGCTTGATAAAGCTACCTCTCTTCTTGAGAGAAATCACATCAATATTTTGGAAAGCTTTCGGAGGAGAGATCAGCAAGATCGGGAACCACGGCATGAAAGAGGTCATGCCCTCATGGCAAGCACTTCGAAGTCCAAAGCACTCTTGATTAATTCTGGAGCTTCAAACCACATGATGGGTGAAAGAGACTCCTCATCCTCGGAGACCGGCAAATCCATCCCCATCCACATGGGAGATGACTCCACCATCATTTCAGAAGGACAAGGTACGGTTGATCTTGAGAATGGCTATTTTTCAAATGTTTTGTATGTACCATCTCTGGCATCAAATATCCTTAGTGTCTATCAGATGACACATACATGAGTGCCTAAGAGAGTATCTTTCATCTTGAATGATGTTGAGATAACAGAACTTGCATCCAGGAAACTTGTTGCTAAAAGCCTTGCAAACCATCATGCAAAAGCCTATGAGTTTTCCCACTTTGTGGCGGATGCAAATCCCACCACACTGCTAACTCATGGAAATGAAGTTAGTAGGCTATGGCATGAGAGGTTTGGCCATCTCAATTTCAAATATTTATAGCAATTACAGAAAAACTCCATGGTTGAAGGCCTCCGGTTCATCAAGGCAACCACTGGAATTTGCAAGGGCTGTGTGGCTGGAAAACACCCTGAGCACAAGTTCGATCGGGGGAAGGAAAAATGAGATACATGCATCTTGGGGCTGATACATTCTGATATCAGTGGTCCAATTCCTGTCACATCCATGAATGGATCAAGGTATCTTGTGAATTTTATTGATGATTTTTGAAGGTACACATGGGTCTTCTTTCTAAAAAATAAGTCTGAAGTATGTGAAAAATTCACTGAATTGAAGGCCTTGATCGAGAATTCCTCTAGGATTAAGATAAAGATCTTGAGATATGATAATGGTGGGGAGTATTTCAGTAATTAGTTTCTACACACATGCTCCCAAAGTGGTATTCAGGTCCAACATTCAATTCCCTACACTCCCCAGCAGAACGGTGTAGCGGAAAGGAAGAATCGGTCTCTCAAGGAGATGACCACCTGTATGTTGGAATCAAAGAAGTTGGCCAAAAATTTGTGGGCTGAAGCCATGCATGCTATATAATACATTCAAAATAGAGTTCCACACTCATCCATGAAAAGGAAGACCCCTTTCGAAGCATACTTCAGACACAAGCTGGATGTGTCGAACCTACGGGTGTTTGGGTCCACTGCATGGGCCCAAATTCCACTTGATAAAAGAAGGGATTTGCAACCACAAAGCATATAATTTCTATTTATTGGGTATCCTAATGAATCAAAAGGTTTCAATCTGCTGGATATCAAAACAAAATATATCATCACCGAAAGGAGTGTCAAGTTCGATAAGCCTCTTCAGGAGGTGGAACTAGTGAAGGAGAAAACTGCTGAATTTCCTTCCTATTCTACTGAATATTTGGATGATGAAATTGGGGGTGATGACCCTGATTTGGATCCTTTGATTTCTTATATCAGTGTATAGAAAACATTAGATTCTGAATCAGAACCTAAAGTACAAAATCATCTTCCCATATGGGCCCGACAGACACTCTCCTCCGCAGGAGATAACATTGGAAATCCGGATGATCCAAGGAGAACCCGATCTGATTTCCAAAGAGCATGTATTGCGCTCTCTTGTCCTGATAATTTGATGTTCAAAAATTGTTATTTTATAATTATTTCAGACCCAAAATCCTACTACCATGCTCGGAAGGATCCGACATGGCAAGTTGCCATGGATGAAGAGATGAATTCTCTTCAGAAAAACACTACTTGGGAGCTAGTTTCTCTTCCTTCGGGAAGGAAATTGGTTCAATTCAAGTGGGTGTTTCATACCAAGGTTGATACTAATGGAAGAAATTGAAAATATAAGTCAATTCTGGTGGAAAAATATTTCTCTCAGGTCCAAGGTGTGGACTACCATGAGACTTTTGCACCGGTTGCAAAAATGGACTCCATCCGCCTAGTTTTGGAAATTTCAGCATCTAAGAACTGGGAAGTGCATCATACGGATGTTAAGTGAGCATTTATGCATGGACATCTTCATGAGGAGATATACATGAAGCAGCCTGAGGGCCACATCACTGATCCATCTTTGGTTTGCAAGCTAAAGAAGTCACTATATGGGTTAAAATAGGCCCCAAGAGAGTGGTATTCCAAGATGGATGCCTTCCTTCTCTTGCAAAACTTCCAAAGGTGTAGATCAGATCCAAGTTTGTATATATAGAAGTATGATGGTCATTTGATTATTATTATTTTATAAGTTGATGACTTACTGATCACAGGTAGCACAGTTGCTTCCATTTCAGCCATCAAAACTGCTCTCCACAATGCATTTGAAATGAGCGATTTGGGACTCTTAAAACAATTTTTGGGGCTTGAAATTGAGAAAATTATAATGGGATAATGGTCACTCAGTCAAAATACACATCGGACCTGTTAGTCAAGTTTAACATGGCTGAATGTAGGCCTACACCATTCCCTTTCCTTTCAAGGATCAGCCTTGAAGAAGGAAAAAGCACACCTCCCATGGACTGCACTATTTATCGACAGCTGATTGGTAGCTTGTTGTACTTGACACATTCTTAGACTGATATCTATTATGCCATGAATTCTGTATCAAGATACATGCAGTAACCTCATGATATTCATTGGAAGGCAGCCAAGAGGATCCTCCAGTATATTCAGGGAACCAGGACCTACGACATTCACTATGCTACAGACTCCGAGCTAGAGCTGGTTGGATACACAGATTCTGATTGGGTGGGTGATTCTATTGATTAGAAGTCTACTTTTGGATATGTATTCATGTTTGGTGGTGGCCCCATTTTCTGGTCTAGCAAAAAATAGGCCGCCATAACATTATCTTTAGCAGAGGCCGAGTATCGAGGAGTGGTGAATGCTTGCATCCAAGTAGTTTGGTTTCAAGGCATTCTTTCAGAGTTTGATCTTGGTAATACTTTGTCCATTGTCCTCTTTTGTGACAATCAAATTGCTATTAAGATATCCATAGATCTAGTTACCAGGCAGAGGACCAAGCATGTAGAGATATGCATGCACTGTATCAGAGAGCTAGTGCATGACAGGACCATCATTCTGCAATATTGCCCAACTGATGAGCAGATTGCAGACATATTCACCACGAAATTTTTAGAAAATAAGTTCACTTACCTCTGTTCACTATTGAGGGTGAGTCCATCAGGGTGATAAGACTACTTTCAGTGTTCAGCTTAAGGGGGGTTTTTCCCACTGGGTTTTCCCTCTTTTCCTCACTTAGTTTGTTTTTGAGCATTGTTTCAGTTTCAGTATTGTACAGGGTGACCTATGGCCTTAATTTCTGGGGCCCTAACATTTTTATGCATTTTATGTTTTCTACTCCTCTCAAGTATAGCTTAAGGGGGGGTGTTGGAGACATTTACCACCATACACACTCAATTTGGCCTAGTTAAACCACTATCCTAAGTTTTATTGACTTAATTAACATCAAAGGAGCACTATATGACATCATCTAGATCACAACCATGCCTACCTTTATTCAAGGAGGCTAACTTAGCCTTCTCCTACATTCGGGGGGGCTAATTGGAGCACTTCGGGGGTGATCTGAGTGTCATTAATGCCCCATATTGCTAACTGATGGTTACAATCAGTTAAAAAAAGTAGTGAAGGTGCTTTCCTTCATTAAATTGATTATTTATTGATTATTTAATGAACTGGAGTCAACAGGGGCGCCTCCAACCACTTCTAATGGTCAATTACACTTCAGTTAACCTCATCGAGGTTCATTGGAGTCATTGATGTGCTACCACTTGTTGGTTGGATTGCAGAGACATGTGTCTGAGCTAATTTCAATTAGACTCAGTCATTTATTGCACTTCAATTTTAGTTAGGGCTCAGTTGAGTCAATTAGGGTTTTGATCAGTGGTTAACTTGAGTGTTGACTATGGCTTACATTCAGTTAAGCTAGACTCACTCATTCAATTCGAATGAAATCCTTGGGAATTCAAATTGCTTTGTCATTCATGCTTGCAGCATGATAATTATATTGTATTACTCATTATTTTTGTGAATATATAGAGAGACTACTCATTTTGTAGTACTATTACACCATTTTCATGCCTTATTGTTATTAATCTTTGATGAGATCGTGTTTTAGTCCCTAGATTACTGTGACAGATTAATACCCAATGTTAGGATTAATAATATTCCTTTGTACAATATAGTCTATTTGTCATTATTTCCTAACTTAGGATTTGATTTATCATCTTACTGGAGTTTTGGTGCCACCGGTTCCAATCCCTACATTATAGGATCCCACTCTAAGTGCCACCAACAACCTCCATCAGTTGGTTGTGGTTGGTAAGCAATTATGCTGAGTCAACCTCCAGTTACAATCAGTTAGATCACTTTTAGTTAGTCTAGCACCAGTTATGCATGCATGAAGGGAGAGTGGCACCTTTTCCCACCTACCTCATCAGTTAACTGACTGAATACTGATTTAGACATCTGGAGTTAGACTAGTGAGCCTCTAGCAGTGATTTAGACACATTGAATTAGCTATTTAGTCAGATTTAGTTAGCTATTGAGTCATCTTGAGATGGCATATTCAAATCCTATCCATGGCATTAGAATTCTATTTATTGTATAATCATGGTATTATTGATTAATGAAATGAAGATTAATGTTGTAATTAACAGATCGATTCTTATCAGATTTGTCTCAAATTTGTCTTGTTCAGTGTATATTGTTCTTGATATTCCACTGCATAATCCTACTTCACAATTGCTCTCATTTGTTTGTAGATCAATGGTTCAAAAATTCAACATGGTATCAAAGTCTTGCTCAGGATAGCAACAAGTCTTGTCCGATCTCCATTGTACACCCAAAGTAGCTGAGTTTCCACATAAATCCTGGAATCATAGCATTTCTCCCTATGGATTCTGTCTAGAGAAGTCTATCCAAGTGTGACAAACTCTGAGAAAGTGTACATGTCGAGGTGGAAAGGATTGAACTGACATATGATTGTGAATTGTTTTTTTTTGCAGTGATATTTTGCAGGTACAACTTCAATATGGATTCGAGATTATAAGTTCCTCTTCTTACTCCATTCACAAGATATTCAGAGTGGAAATTGAAGATGATTTCATCTCTAAAGAGACAAGGTGTTCATGGGGTATCTATTGGACTTGATAAATATTCTTATGAAGATGATAATGATTGGCTAAATGATGGTGACAGAGCTTTTAGAACAATATGTTTGGCCTTTTCTGCAAGCTTGCATTACCTTATTGATTCTGCTGAATACCCAAAGGATCTATGGACAAAATTGGATAGAACCTTTGGCAAGCACAATGAGGATCATTATAGCAATTTGGAGAGCACACCCAACACCACAAGAGTTATTTATTCAAATGTATCAGCCTATATTATCTCTAATGAAGTTGTTCAAGATGAAGAAGCAGAATCTTAAACACATTCAATTCGAATTGAAGAAAGTCTCCTTGGAGTGACTCCTTCTCCTGCTACTCCGAAAGTTTATGAGATCTCTGATA
Organism: Pseudotsuga menziesii; assembly: GCA_001517045.1. Lineage (NCBI taxonomy): Eukaryota > Viridiplantae > Streptophyta > Pinopsida > Pinales > Pinaceae > Pseudotsuga > Pseudotsuga menziesii. The sequence goes on from LPNX011139197.1 coordinate 461,470, forward strand.
TCTCATCTTCTCATATAGCTGATCCAAAATAATACATTCGAATCTTTACTATTAAAGAAAAAATCTCCTTCCATTCTACTCAAGCATTCTCTAGTGATTCTTCTATTTTAAATTTTGTGCAATGTTTGCAAGTGATTGCTTCATAAAATGCAAAGGAATTTGATTTATCTCTCTCTAATGTTGCTGCTGGTATGCAGAAAAGTAATAATTTGTATGTTTTGTAAGAAATATCATATTTTATGAGTGATCCATTACCTTTCATTGATCTAGATATTCCAACAAATTCCTACATGATTGCTTGCACCAATACTTAGAGTTTTGTTGAAGAAGGAGAAAATTGTGCATCTACCATCTCAGTGGAGCACTTGGAACCTTTGTTCCACACTCTTGGATCTGATATGACCTTATTTGGATCTGATATGATGTTATTTGGTTCAAATTTTAAGATTCAAGAGCCTCTAGTCATGCTTGTAGTTGTTCTCATAAACTTTGGTGTGAAAAATCAAGTATCTTAAGTCTCTTTCAAAATTGTTGTTGGGGATTCGATGTTAGTTTTCTCTCATTAGTTTGTTGATATTAGATTTTGTGAATCATTGGATATTTTAGAAGCTATATCAGATTATGGAGCTCAAGCATTCTCTCTCCATGGTCCCAGGACTTCTCTACCTTTCTACTTGATCACATACTCATCTCCTCATAGTACTAGTAAAGATGGAGACATCATGCATTCACCCTGACACTTGCTCCTAGCACTTGGAGCTGATTTTACCTCACATGGTTCGATGTTCAAGGATGAAACATATAAGTTTGTTGGGTTTACCTGACATGGTTTGAATTCTCAAGAATTTTCTCTCTCTCAATAGTTGATCTTAGTTGCTCTACATGGGTCCAATTTTCATCTTGCAGCTATATATGTTCCTGATTCAGTTGAGCATATTCCTCTTCTTTGAAAGAGGAAAATGTTGATGTATATGTAACTTAGGAATGTATTCACTTGTATTTCTTATGTATTGTAACTCGATGTTTATTTCGGGATGTATTTGTAATGTACTTGAGTCATGTCATGCCCCGATGTTCCTATCAGGAGGTTCTATAATGTAAACAAGTCATGTCAAGTTATTGTGGGTAACCCTCCTATTGATCAAGGGTTAAAGTCCCCGCAGTTCCAGTGCACTAGGGTTATTAGACTCTCCTAGAGAATTTGGACCTAGTAGGGTTTAGTCATGTTGGGAATTAGTATAAATAGAGAGCTAGCCTATCTATTTAGTACACATTCACTCACACTCAGTTGTAGCGCATAGCTGAGGAAGAGGAAGACACTGGGGCTAGGAAGAAAGAGGTTATTGTTTTGGGGTTTTACTTTTGGTGCTGATTCTATCTCTGAAGAAGTTATGGGGTTTTATCCATTTATGGTTTCCCTAAGGAAAAACACTGTGTTCATTGTCTCTTGTGTTTGATTGCTGTACTTGTTATTCTCTCAGTTAAATATCCTAACATAATGCTAGCTTGAATGATAAAATCTAACATGGTATCAGAGCTAACCTGAGAAAAAGACACTGTGCAGCTACGAGAACTAGGGATTCCTACTTTATGGATCTCTCTCCATAGATTTTCAGCAATAGAAGGCTGTAATAACTCTCCTCCCTAGGGAGCATCTTTCTATCGAAGCAGAATCCAATTCTGAGGTTTTTCAGTTTTGGACCCGACACTGCTACCGGAAATTAGGGCTTTCCACAGAAGTTGAATTTTTTAGTGAGCCTAAGCCTAGATTGATATCCTCCTAAAAATCAAAGTTAGGGATCAAGATCAAAGCATTTGGTTGGAAAGAACTCCAGAAAATCAAAACGCTAATCTGCTCCTAAACCAGCACTGCAGAATTTCAGCTCCAAATCCAGATCCAACATCTTGAACTAGTAGGATCTAAATATTTTGTATTTCCATTTGAGGTTCTCAGTTAAGATGTCTCATCATACCAAGCTTGATGAAAAGCTTGAGGGAGCTGATAACTTCCGAGCCTGGAAGTATAGGATATCCCTGGTCCTGGAAGAAAATGAGTTGGACTCCTATATCAATGAGGAGGTTCGAGTTCCAGAGGGAGATGAGGCTAAGGCCTTACACAAGAAGAAGATGGTTATGGAAAAGAGGATCATTGCTGATTCAATCAAGGATCACCTCATACCACAGGTGTTGTTATACCAAAATCCTGTCACCACCATGTGATAATACCTTTAACTTACATATTTTCCCTTAATCCTAGCACTTGGAGAGAAAACCCATGTTGTTTGTCAATCTTTCATGAAAATACTCAGCACCGCACTTTCCTTGTTAACCATGAGTGATACCTTGCTTGTAATTCCTGTATATTGTTTACCATAAGCAGTGCCACTGCTTATAGCCTTTGGTTCATAAGCGTTTTTAACCTGAACCGCTCTATCATAAGAGGAAAAAAGCGGTACCCTAGATAAAATGGGAAAAAGAGAGGTTTCTCGAGGCTTCTAGATCATGAGCCTCATGTCCTCTCTTATCCCTAACATTGTGGGTCAATTGAGCTCGAGATACCCCATCATAGGATCTTGGAAGCAACCTCATCCACAAATCTCTCAACCATTCCTATCCATTGAGCCTTATAAATACAAGCTCATGTCCATGGTTGAGGGGGGAACCATAGAGGTATTGTTATGCTGTTGGATTGACCACTTGGCCCAAGCCATTTGAGAGTATAGAGAGTAAAGTTGGAGCTTATGGGGATGAAGTATTGGTTTCATGGAGATGCATGTTGACACTAAGGCTTAATTGGTTGTAAACTTCTCCATTCATCTTAATGCAAAGCTGATTTCTGTCCCACATTACTATTGTTTTGATTTTGTACGTAAATGTTGTTGGATTCCTTAGTCACTGACATGGATAAATAGATTATGTTCTGGTAGCTTTGATGTGTTTGCGTGTTTGAACTAATTGCAGGTACATAGGTTTACTATCGAAGCAGCATTCTAGGTATCTACGACATCTAGGGAGGGTCTTCATCCTTTTTTATTCACTCATTTGTTCTGGATCTCAACCATTCAGACCAGAGGAACAACTTCTGTCCGCAGAAGGTGAAATATTCCTGCTTACAAATCTGGTGACTCCACTAGGGAATGAATATACGTATCAGTTGATATGAGATTCCTCAGTTCTTCAACTCTTGTCCAAATCCAGGCTCCTTCTCCAACTCTCTTTAGTCAGATCTGCTATCTGACTTAGTGGATTTTGGTTTGAAACTTCTAGATCTGTCTAGATCTGAATTATTTTGACCTTTTATGCTCTTTTTTATTCTCAATCTATCAGTTTTTACCTTGATCTGGTCTTTTTCTGACTTAATCTGTCGTTTTCCTTTATGTTTTGGATTTATATAAGGAACCGCGCTTATGTAGTTGGCGAGAAGCGGCGCCACTGCCTGAACCCAGTTAGCAGCACGCGGTGCCATCGCCTGAACCCAGTTAGTAGCACGCAGTGCCACCGCCTGAGTCTTGTTGGTGAGAAGTGGTGCTGGTCCAGAACTGCTCTGTCAAGACATGTGCAACATGGTGCCAGGTAGGCATCATTCCAAGACCTATTTTTTCTCATTTTTTGCAAAAAAATTGAGTGATTTTCTTTCAGCCTTGCACTGTCACGCTTGTGTGTTAGAATCTGATGCTTGTGATTTGAAATTTTATAGTTAAAGATTGGTTTGATTGAAAAATTCAAAAGCTAGATTAGGATTATTGATTGTTCATTCACTTTTGTGCTTGTTGGTTGTGATTGTGAAAAGACTTCTTGTTTTTTGAAAAGCTTAGGGTGTTAGTAAGATCTCTTTTCATATCTGTTATATAGACTGAAAGAAAAACATTTGATTAGTGTCTAAGTTTCATTTCTTGTTTGCATAGAGAACTTCATTTTCCTCCTTTAAAAAAGAGAAATTTTTTGACTGAGATTAGGTTACCATTATCGAGCATTAGACAATGGATCTCTAATTGGCCTCACAAGCATTCAGGATCTTTATGTTCTTTTTCTCTTATGCATTTAGTACTATCTCATCAAAATAAAAATATGGTAGTTTTAAGTTAGATTTGCCTATGTTTTAAGAAAAATTGAAAAATAGTGTGCATATGCATGTAGTGTGCTTCTTGTTTTTCTTTTAGGAAAAGAGATTCTTCCCCTTCTTATTGCTTTCAGAAAAGAGAAATCAGTTTGGAAAGTGCTTCTTGTATTTGAATTTGTGTTCAAGATTGTTGTTTGGAAATATTTTTGGTTTTGAAACAAAATAAAATACTCTCTTTCCCTCCCGTAGGTAGGCATACTGAACGGTAAAGTGAAATATTTACATACGCATATTGCATGGTTTTACTTTTTTTGTCAAAACACCATGCATTCACCTAACCGTCCACTTTATAATTAACGGCGGTTATAGGTTAAAATTTACATAGCAATTGGAGTGATAGGTTAGAGACATATTCGAGAGTCGTTAAGCATAGGAGCTATCGTTATTTGTCCACATTACATCCCAGGACTCGCACGGTTCTTCCACGTACTGTCGGTATATCAAACGAACTTTCACGTACCCTTGACGTATATAGAAAGGTACTTCAGGTACTCGATTGTATATCGGAAGGCCCCTTGTGTACGGTTATGCATTAGACAACACCACTACCGATTCGAGCTCGCACGTACCTTGAGTATATTGGGAGACCCCACTAGGATACCTTATCCATCTGAGAAAAGCCCTTTTGCCATCTTGCTTGGAGCCATACATCGAAAACAACATCTGGGGAGATTACTATGCACGTACCCTAGAGGTATATCACGAGTGGCATTTTCTTGACAATCCTGGTGAGAGACCTGACTATCTGAACCTCTCCTATCATTTTAAGTGTGCTTGTTTGACCTATAGCCTGTGTAAGAATTTTTTTTGGTGTGTTTTCTAGTTTTTCAGACCCTATGTTAGATAGGAACTATACAAACTAGCTAAGCTAAGACAGTCCAAAAGAGTATGGGGCTTGCCACCCGATTTTATTCCTGGTTCAGGAGAAAATCCAATGGAAGCTATCGACCAAGGAGCTGCTACCACCTCCCAAGTGGGAGATAATGTGGTTGTAGAAAGTGGAGGACACTCACCTTCCTTGGTACAACAACATTCTTGGGGAAATACCTTATCCCATTCTCTTGAAGAACGTCATGTTGATGAGACTACCCGTTTGGATTATGGTCCCAATGCTCCATTTTGGGATACCTCTATAGGACAGGCCATTGCCTCATATGACACCCATTTAAACCCTTTTGGATAAGTTTCTCCGGATAAAGAAGAACGTAGACAATACCACGCAGCCATTCTCCATGCACTGGATATTGAAAGACAAATAGATGACATATTGGGCATGCCACCAGCACGTTCCACAACTGTTCCCGTGGGATACCGTTCACTTTTCGATTCTATGAGACCCATTGAACCAATTATAGATTGTATAGTAACACCACACAATCCAGGTCAAAATACCAACCCCACCACCTCCCATGTTATGTTTTTTCCCAATATTCCCAGGTCTTCTGCACCTGGGACCCAACCTTCAATTCCTGTGTCATCATTACCTTCTAGTGCCAGGGGGAAACCCCCAGCATGACCTACATTATCTGGCACCGAAATTGTACCCAGTAAAATACAGACCTCTAATATAGAACCATCAATAGTTTATGTCCCTCCCACCCATACTAATGTGTTTAATCCCCCATCCAGTTCAGGTCAACCCTTGGGGGCACAACCTGCAACCATTCAATCTTCTAGAGGTTATGGTTATCAAATGCCTGTAGGGAACATTAATTATCCACCTAATCCTACAAGAATGCCTTATGCCAGATTTCCATACCCTAGTAATACTCTTATGCCATGGGGGCAGCCTAACTGTTCCTACATGCCAACTATGGGAGGGATACCTATACATATTGTGGGAGGTGCTAGAGGACTTCCTTATGGAGGTCCTCCCCCTAGGGGGCCTAATGGTCCCGGAGGACCTAGCGGCTTTCCTCCTTATGGTCCTAGTGGTCTTGGGGGGCCTGGTGGCTTTCCTCATAATGGCCCTGGAGGGTCTGGTGGCCCTCCTCCTAGTGGTTCCGAAGGCACTAGAGGGTCTGGTGGTCCGCCTCCTGGTGGTCTTGATGGTCTTGGTGGTCCCAATGGTCCTAGTGGTCTCAGGGGCCTTGGTGGTCCTCCTCCCGGAGGCCCTAGTGGTCCTAATGGTCATGATCTCGAAAATCAACCCCTTGCAGGCAGATTTTCCATTAGTTCTTCCTCACAACAACCTGTCTATCAGTCCACTTACGGTCCTACTGGTAATTATATGCCATATCAGTATTACCAGTATATGCAACCTAACCATCAGTTACCTTTCCTAGAAACTTTGGACTTACCTGACTTGTCCAAGTTGATTAATGACCCTATTTGACACAATCCCTCGTGGCCTCCCATTCTGGTAAAGTTACCATCGGACATCCCGAAGTTTGATGGGCGGTAAGGAGACAATCCTAAAAACCATGTCATGAAATTCCATTTGTGGTGTTCTTCAAACTCCCTCATGGATGATTCAGTTTGGTTACGACTTTTTCAGCGAACTTTGACTGATACAGAAGCGAAGTGGTACATTGAACTCCCACAACATTCGTTTGTGGATTTTGGCTCATTAGCAACTGTGTTTCTTACACACTTTCATCTCCCTATCCATTATGAAACAGGTACTGATATCTTAACCTCTCTGTGATAGAACACCTCCACCCATATATCCGATCATATCCATGAATGGAGAAGGTGGAGAAGGATTATTAAGGTCCCTATTCTGAATCAGTTATTAGCTGATTGGTTTACCAAATATTTGTTGCCTCCAATTTCCCAAGATGTGGCTATGGGCAGTTTCGTTACTGAAGAGTAGGCTATTAGTCGAACCCAGTATCTAGACTTGGTCTATTCCCAGTCAAGAAATCTTTATGACTTGATTCCTCAAGGTCCTCACCCAAGCACCGATCCTTCGAAGCCACCAGAAGAAGTACCTGTTGATGGGATTGTTGGTTCAATCCAGTCCCCGTCAACAAAAAAACCTGCCAAGCAACCCCAGACTTCCACCCCTACTCCTTCGATTCCTAAGGTTTCCGCCGAGGTCAATTCCATTCAAAGTACTCAAACCTCGGGCAACAATAAAAAGAAGGGTAAAAATAAGAATAAAAAACCCAGAAACCAACAGGAGAATCCAAGACCAACCAACAATGATAACGAAAAAGGGAAAAGAAAGGAAAAATATCCATGTCTACTATGCAGAGGTGACCATTTCTTAAAAGAGTGTCCCCGTCAGGACAAAATCTCCCAATTTCTGAAATCAAATCCTGCACCTGCAGTACTCACGGACCCTTTTCCCTCTGAGCAACAACTGATAGACCACATGTCTAATCAGGGCAACTCTAGTTCATTAGAGGAAATTCATATGATGTCCTCAGATACCATTAATCTGCAAACTCAAAGTCAGAATTATGACAAACCCGTAGACAAGAAAGAAGATCATTCTTCTTTAGGGAAATATCCCTCTACTAGTTCTCCTGAATCCTCGTCTACTGTCCCCCTATCCATCAAGAAGCCTACTCTCGACATGATTTTGCGTCCACCCAAGAGTACTCTTCGGAAGGCTGTATTTAACCCTAATGCCTGAGCTGCTCAATTTTATAATGTAGTTGAATATCTCGCTCAAGCACCTTGTGCAATGTCTACCTTAGAAGTACTCCAAAGTTGTCCTACACAGTGCAAAAACTTGTTAACAACATTAGGAGCTTTAGACCCGAATAATAATAATTCGATTCATTTCAATGTTGAGAACTATAATTCTAGGTTACCTCATAAACTTGCTTTTCATATCATTACGAAAGTAGTTGGAAAGAAAGTTTTTCGAACGGTACTAGATGAAGGAGCTTCGACCCTAGTTTTGTCTCTGTCTTGTTGGAAAGCTCTCGACTCTCTCGAGCTTGTGACATCACCTACAACTCTCAAAGCCTTTGACGGATCAGGTTTCCATCCCCATGGTCTCATATCATCCCTAGCGGTCGAGCTTGGGGGAAAAACTGTTTCCATTCAAGTAGAAGTGGTAGATGCCCCGTTAGGTTACAACCTCCTTCTAGGAAGAAATTGGTTCTATGCCATGACTATTGTCGCTTCAACAGTATTCCAAATAGTCCAATTTCTGCATCTAGGGAGAATTGTTACCATTGACCGGCTTCATTTCTACATGCCGGATGTTACTACCTCCATGGATAATAACATCCCCATGTTAGGCTAGTCCCTTCCTCCTTACCAGTTGATTGGGGTAGGCATGTTGAAGGATTCATCCCTTATGGGGATTTTTCCATCCACTCCTCCTAACACAGATACCGTGACAGTCCATATGATCGCCTCATTTGATTGTGAGCCTAAGGGTAAACAAGTTGTTGAGTCCACCTCGTTGAGTTCACACGAAGCAATGTATGATACCATTCAAACCTTTTTTGATGATCACACTAATGACCTTCATCTAGTGGCTTCAGACCCTTACCATTTACCTTACTAGTTAGAACCTTCTCCTCTATTCTAGATTATCTCTCGGAGACTTTTACCTCTGACGAGTCTATTCTGGAGCTCATGAGTATAGATGAGTCCATTTGGGAGGATAACCATCATAGATCCATGTTCCTCCCCAACACTAGTTTGGTTAACCATGATTATGCATCCCTATTTTTTACTAATATTGTCAACGTACCCCAAAGTCCCATACTATTGCAAGACACAGATTCTGAAGGAAAACTTTGCAACATTACTCAGACGAATCCAATTGACATATCGGCCAATCCTGATACCATAGAGCATGTTCATGTTGGGAAGAACTGCTCGGCAGATGAATCTGAAGCATATAAGGAACTTTTCAAAGAATTCTGTGATATTTTTTCCTGGTCCTATGAAGAGATGCTGAGGATTGACCCATCCATTATGGTCCATGAGATTCAAACCTATCCCACGGCCAAACCTATTAGGAAAAAACTAAGCCAAGTCCATCCTCGGAAGGCCGCAACTATTAAAGCTGAAATTGAGAAAATTCTCAAAGCTGGGTTTATTTATCCCATACCCCTGATAGAATGGGTATCGAACGTTGTCCCCGTCAATAAAAAACAGGGCACCATTAGAGTCTGTATCGACTTTAGGGATTTGAATAAAGCTTGTCCCAAGGACAACTTTCCTACTCCGCACATTGATCAGATTATCGACAACTGTGATGGAAGTGTCATATTCTCATTTATGGATGGATTCTCTGACTATAATCAGATTGAGATATTACCCACCGATTAGCACAAGACAAAATTCATTTTCCCATGGGGAACCTTTGCATATAAGAAGTTACCTTTTGGCTTGAAAATGCTGGAGCAACATTCCAGCATGCGATGTCCTATGCGTTTCACGATATTAAACATATTGTTGAACCGTACCTTGATGACCTCCCTGCTCATTCACATCGACAGGAGGACCACCTTGGTCATCTTAGAGAGATATTCCTGAGATGCCGTCATTATAATATACGGCTCAATTTACATAAATGTGTTTTTTGCATTGAGACGAGATGTCTACTAGGTTTTGTGACCTCTAAATATGGCATTTGAATTGATCCTTTGAAAATTTCCGCCATTTTAGCTCTACCAGCCCCAACTAATCTCCTTGAACTCCAAAGTTTGCAAGGGAAGGAAAACTTTCTCCGCTATTTCGTGTGCAATTTCGTAGAGGAAACAGACGGTTATATGTGTCTCCTCAAGAAGAACACACTGTTCTTCTGGGATGACCAAGCCCAACGTGCCTTTGATAATATTAAATATGCTCTGACTCATTCACCCATGTTACACCCCCCAGATTATTCAAATGAATTTCTCCTCTATATTGCTGCCTCTGCTACTACCATCGCTATGGTTTTGGTGCAGGAAAATCCCAATGGTTAGGAGCACGTGATTTACTACGCTAGTAAGAATATTATGGATTCTGAAACTCGATATTCACATGTGGAGAAGTTAGCATTGGCCACGGTCATTGCTGTACAAAAATTTCATCACTACATTTTGCTCCGCACAACCACTGTATTGGCAGACCAGAACCTTATGTATTACATCCTGACTTGTGAGGTGCTTGGGGGCAAGTACTCTCGCTGGATAGTCATAGTTCAGGAGTTTTATCTAGAATTTGCCAAAGCCACATCAAAGAAATCCTTGGTCTTTGCGGAGCTCATGTGTGATCTTCCCTGTGCTTTGACGAAATCTGAGCCCAATGATTCATTTTCGGATGAATTCCTATTCCTGATTAGCATTACTGATCCATGGTATGGAGATTTGCTTGTTTATCTCCAAACACAACGATTTCAACCACATTTATCCCATGACGATCATCGCCGCATCCGTCACCACGTGAAATACTACCTCATCCTAAATGATACCTTGAATAGATGTGGGATTGATTCTATTCTCCGGCGATGCCTCACCCATGAGGAGGCTGAACATGTGTTGAATGATTTCCACTCTGGAGCATGTGGCGGTCATTTATCTGGGATGGGTACAGCCTAGAAAATACTTTGCATTGGCTATTTCTAGCCTTCCATCTTCAAAGACTATCATGAGGCTATTAAGAAATGCCTAGCTTGTCAACACTTTTATCCCAAAAAGCGCACACATCCTGCTCCGCTACACCCCGTCATTGCCATTGGCCCATTTTCCAAATGGGGGATTGACTTTATGCATTGTAAGCCTACCTCAGCCGGGGGGCATGGTTACAGCATTGCAGCCGTTAACTATTTTACAAAATGGGCTAAGGCCATGCCTACATATGCAAAAGATGGTAAGACTGCTGTTCTCTTCTTGTTCAATCATATCATAGCTAGATTTGGAGTCCCGTAGTCCATCGTTACTGATCACAGATGACATTTCCATAATCAAATGATGGAGGAACTGAGTACCAAGCTATGTTTTCGCCATGAAAACTCTACACCATATTGTCCACAAGCTAATGGTCAGGTAGAGGCAATTAACAAAGTTTTAAAAATTATGCTTCGTCAGATGGTTGGAGATCATAAATCCAACTGGAACCACGTTCTTTTCTCCGCTCTTTGGACTTATAGGACTTCGGTGAAAACAAACACTAGTTTCACACCATTCCAGCTTGTCTATGGACTCGAAGCTGTCTTACCGATTCAATGTCATATTCCATCTTTACAACTTGCCGTTGAACTTCTCCCAGACACTTTCGTAGAGGAGGAAATATTTTTGTACTTGAATAACCTTGACGAGACTCGAAGAGATGCTGCCTTGGCTAATGAGGCACATAAGAAACGTGTCAAGGCGCAGTATGATAAATCCGTCCAACCTCGTGCCTTTAACGAGGGTGACCTAGTTTTGACTTACAACCAGAGACATGAAAAACTAGGGAAGGGTAAGTTCGAGTCCATGTGGTACAAACATTTCGTCTTTTCTAAGGTTTTAGAGAAAGGATCTTACGATCTCGTTGACTATGATGGAATCCCTTTGGGGTAACCTCGCAATGGGTTGTACCTAAAAAGGTACTATGCCTAGGTCTTTCTTGGATGGTAACTTGTATATATGTATATTGTTTGGCTTTCAGTGTGCTTTTAGTATTTTCAATATGGTTTTGAGTTTAGTGTCCGCATCTATTTATATCATGTTTTGGTCATGCAGAGTATATGGATTTCTACGGCTTCGCTGATGGTGCTTGCCACCACACCTTGAATTTCACCTCAGCTGCTTGGGTCCTCTATTCCCTGGCTGAAGATTTGGTCAGTTTAGGATCGGTGTGTATAGGTCCCGCTACCAATAACATTGCCGAGTATCAAGGAGACATCGGTCTTTTGACTGAAGTTGCCTCCCAAGATGTTTGCAATTTGGTAGTATTGATGGACTCAGAACACATGGTTTATCATCTAAACCATTTCTACACCATTAGAAATCCTATGCTTCTCTGCCTCTTCTGGAGAGTACGCTTGCTAGAAAGATCATTTGAAACCATCACTTATAGGCATATCCCTAGGGAACATAATGTAGTTGCTGACTCATTAGCTAATTACATCCTAGA
>LPNX011139197.1:474671-554671 GCA_001517045.1 Pseudotsuga menziesii
ACAAAATCTTGAAGCTGTCAGATTTCAGTAGATATCTCATACACTAGTGATGCTCTTTGTAGCACATCACTACCCAGGCTACTCTACGTAGCAGCCTACTTAATTGACTTGGTACTCCCGCTGTAGGTCTCTGATACCTCAGAGGGAGGTCATCAATGGAAGCATCTGGGATGTCTGAGGTCAAACTCTCCAGGTTTTCCTCTAAATCCTTAGTGATATCATTGCCCTGTGGTACAAAGTGGGATCCATCTCATCTATCCAATGGAGAAGATCCCCCAGGTCACGCTGCTCCAACATCTGCATGAGAATATCCAGGTCTCGTTACTTAACATAAAAAGTATAAAAAATTAAAAAACATAAAAACATTTCATCCATTTTAGGATTTCTTGCTTCTCACCGATGTCACCCCACTGTCCGCTAGGTGGGAGCGTTAGGTCAGGATCTCCACTGAAGTCTTTACTTGCGTAGGCATAATCCTCCACCATGAGGATCTGATCTCGGAGCCATCTCAAGAACGGGTCATCGAACTTCACCTTCCCCTTGCCCACTCTAGTACAAGCCATAATATGGACCCACCTCAGCATACGGGGGTCCCACGCTCTCAACTCTATGAAGACCACCCGAGGTGTCATCTATGGTACCCGCTTGAAGAAGCAGGCTAAAATGGAACCAAATCCAAACTGCTTTAGTGCTCCCTGTCGACACTTGGTCAACTGAGCTTTGAATATCGGAAGCATGGCTTCTGCCCAGTTGAACACCGTAGGTGCCATGGCCTCTATGGCATATAACATGTGTTCCCTAGAAGCCTGGTGCACACCCTGACTCCCAGTCACTCTCTGCATAGTAAATAGGACAATCCGTAGAGGCCCATCCGTCACTGCTCTGATGGGGATTTTCTTCCCCGATGTCCTCTTCCTTGGGACACAATGACGGTCTATCAGCTCTCGCGTGGTAATATCCCCTCCTCGGGAACCTATCAGTGAGATGGGGGCACCTTGTCTCGAGAGACCAGTCAAGAATTAGATGTCCTCTACCTCTATTGTCAGAATATGGGCCCCAACCTTGAAATACTACTGCTCTAGATTCCACATCCAAATTATGTGCTCTAGTAACCGCTCATGTGATACCATGCTTGGGGTCTGGAATAATTTCAGGAGCCCACAGTATCATAATGCAGCTATACAGCCCACATTCCTTTCAGCGAAAGCGTCATCATTGTCATGTTGTCTTTCTTTCCATATCACCATGATTGAGCAACAAAGACCTTCCAAAAACAATTGTAGCACATATTAGAATCATCCTTAATCATTTAAATTCAAAAGAATGATGTATTTTTGCTTGTGCTATCATTTTTGAATCTCCACGACCGACATTTCTTGTGCATCATTGGAGACAGGCGGTGGCACCGCCTGTCAGCCTTGTTTTAAGTACGGTTCTTGTGAGGTACCGCGTATCCCACAAGGGGTATGCACGGTGCCCGTATCCATGGTTTTAGGGATTTTCATACAAGCCCAAAACCCCATCAAAACTAAAAATAAAGACTATGAAAAGAAAGAGTAGGGTTTTAACTGTTACTTGGAACTGACGGCGCTCAAATCCGATGATGGGATATCCCAGTATCAGTAGCTGAAGATATGACTAGGAAATTGCTCCAAATGCTCTCCACTATGGGTAAATAGTAAAATGATTTGATTTTTTACTATTTACATGACTTATATAGGCATTTTTGGGTCTAATATGCTATAGTTTTGATTTAAAACCACTTTTTTCTCGAAATTTATCTGTCGTAATCCCTTAATGTTAGTCATGAGTGCATTTAACACTTGTTTTTTGAGTCGATTGCAGGATAGAAGAACCGTAGCAAAAAGCTTTGGGAGTTTGTTTATGACTTTTTCGTACTTCCATAAAACAAAAAAAGTCGATGAGCATTTGTTACGACACTTTGATCACGCTCCTTAAACCCAGTATCAAAGGTTCGAGTCCGTTTTCGATTCTTTCCAGGCTTGTAAAAATTGACATTGTGTAAGGAAACCTCATGGAGTCCTCTTTAAAATATTTTTAGGCTCCCTAAATATGAAAATATTGTCAAGCGATCTTGTCTTCTTCACGCTTGTTAAAGCATTTGAAGAGTCGTCTCTCCGATGGTAGGTTATCTCTTTTTTGGTTCGGATAGAATATTTACGAAAAAGGAACACTCCAGCCAATCATGACTGGAAGAGTTCTCTAAGGTATGATTTTACACTTTTTCGGGCCTTATAGACTAAATCGTACAGAAAAGGACCCCTTTGGAGTCTTCTTTTGTAATCGTTCAGACTCTCTAAACATGAACGATACCAAGTTTTCTTTTGTTTGGACTTGTTAAATTTAACATCGAGAGACCTGTTTTGGGAACGAACCCTTCCTCTCTCAGGTTCGTAAAACATATGAGTATGGACTTGTCTTCGAACAAGCTACACCAAGTGTTTGTTACCCTCTTTGAACTCATAAAACTGAAAACAGACACTCATTGATCATGATGGGGGAAATGGGAATGGAATCATTTTGCAAATAAATGGCAATAGTTTGTTGTTACCTTTGAACATGACTCTTGTCTGCATATCATGTCAGTCAATTGGGTATTCAGCTGATCTCCATGATGATCCACTTTTATGAGTCATGCCACTCCTTTGATTCTTTCAAAAGAATGCATTGTCCACTGTCGCATTGTGTATTTGTCCTGTTTAGTCATGCTTCCAAGTCTTTTGTCATGCTGTCTGATGTTCAAAGGGAAGTTGGAGAAGTTTTTCTTCTGCAGTCAAAACAGTCTCTATGTTAGTACTTTTGAGTTAGTCCTATGGTTACTACATTCACATCATTCTAGAACTATGTTTTGATTTTCGTTTCATCGATGTGGGACTCATCATGGCCCTCCTTCGACGAGACTATCCCCGTCGACATCAACTCATCATCCGGTAACTAGTCTTAGAAACAAAAACTTAGTACCTTGAGATCTGTATGCCTTAATGATAGATTCTCTTGCTCTTTACATAGGTTCACATAATTGACCTTTGATTGATAGAATCCACTGGATGTTTGACATCAGGACATTTATTCACACTCAGTAGATTGTACTAGGGTACCTTGGGAATCATTGACATCAATGGTGATCTCCCTCACACTTGTTAACGGTTCACATCATTGGCCGGTAATCAAGTGGTTTTAGACCATGTTCGACTTCAGATCATTGTAATCACATGGATAGAATCGTACTTTGTGAAATATGAGACGAAGACCCTGGGTATTTGTTTAAAGTGTTCATTGCTTTTCCCCAGGTTGCAATGGATTTTTGTATATCTAGCATGGATCCACATTTGTATGGTTGTGGCTATGCTCAAATTTGCATCTGTATGACATAGATCTACATTGTATGTCTGGTAGCTATGTCCAAGTTTGAGTCCTCTATCACATGGATCTATGTTGTATTCTAGTAGCCATGCTTGTTTATTCCTCCCATGGATCTGCCTTGTATTGGTCTGCAGCCATGAGTTGGTTACTTGTGTCTATGAGTCAAAAATATTTATGTACTATAGATGCCTACTTGACGACATGCTCCGATCGAGCTGACATTTTCACCTCACAACGACGACTTGTTCTCTCAAAGCTCTCATTTATCGTATCCCTCCAAGACTCATGCTTTGGGGGGCATCCTGCTGTACCAAAATCCTGTCACCACCATGTGATAAGACCTTTGACTTACATATTTTCCCTTAATCCCAACACTTGGAGAGAAAATCCATGTTGTTTGTCAATCTTTCATGAAAATACCTAGCACCACGCTTTCCCTGTTAACCATGAGTGGTACCTTGCTCGCACCACTTGTATCTTGTTTACCATAAGTGGTGCCACCACTTATAGCCTTTGGTTCATAAGTGTTTTTAACCTGAACCACTCTATCATAAGAGGAAAAAAGCGGTACCCTGGGTAAAATGGGAAAAAGAGAGGTTTCTCAAGGCTTCTAGATCATGAGCCTTGTGTCCTCTCTTATCCCTAACATTGTGGGTCAGTTGAGCTCGAGATCCCCCATCATAGGATCTTGGAAGCCACCTCATCCACAAATCTCTCAACCATTCCTATCCATTGAGCCTTATAAATACAAGCTCATGTCCATGGTTGAGGGGGGAACCATAGAGGTATTGTTATGCTGTTGGATTGACCACTTGGCCCAAGCCATTTGAGAGTATAGAGAGTAAATTTGGAGCTTATGGGGATGAAGTATTGGTTTCATGGAGATGCATGTCGACACTAAGGCTTAGATGGTTGTAAAATTCTCCATTCATCTTAATGCAAAGCTGATTTCCGTTCCACATTACTGTTGTTGGATTCCTTAGTCACTTACATGGATAAATAGATTATGTTCTGGTAGCTTTGATGTGTTTGCGTGTTTGATCTGATTGTTGGTACATAGGTTTACTATCGAAGCAGCATTCCAGGTATCTACGACATCCGGGGAGGGTCTTCATCCTTTGTCATTCACTCATTTGTTCTAGATCTCAACCATTCAGACCAAAGGAACAACTTCTATCCATAGAAGGTGAAATATTCCTGCTTACAAGTGTCCTCCCTAAAGACACCTAAAGCTATGTTTGATGCCCTAACCAAATTGTTTGAAGGGAAGAATATAAACCGAAAGATGACTCTGACAAACCAACTAAAGAATGTAAAGATCCATAATGATGAGACCATCCAATCTTACTTTACAAGGGTCTCTCAGATCAAGGAACAGCTAGAGGCAGTAGATGAAGAAGTGGAGAATTCAGAGATTGTGATGACCACCTTAAATGGTCTCCCTAGATCACGAGACTCCTTTATTCAAGGGATATGTGCCAGAAAGAAGTTAGTCAAGTTCAACAGACTATGGGAAGAATGCTCTCAAGAAGAAGCTTAGATAGTAGCTCAAGAAGAAAAGATGGGAAGTGAAGATCAATCCCTCATAGTTCATTCTAAGAAAAGCAAGAGAAGTTCTCATCACTCTAGAGGTAAGAATTTCTATAAAAATAACCCTAGAAAAGATTTTTCTAGAAGCAGATGTTACACATGTGATGATGTAGGACACTTTGCAAAAGATTGTCCTAAAAGACAAAATAAGAAAAAGGGCAATGAGAGAAGACATCATGCTCATGCTGCAGAGGATGATGAACCATCCATTGAAGAGAACCAGATATGAAAGTGAAGACTCTTCAAGTGATGAAGAATATGTCTTGATTTCTACTCTCACGGGAAACATCACACATGGAAGCAATGATTTGCTTATAGATAGTGGGGCTTCCAAACACATGACAAGATTCAAAGAGTCCTTTGTGAAACTTTCAGAACATGAATCACCTCACAAGGTGAAACTTGGAGAGGACTACCAATATCCAATAAAAGGTAGTGGGGAATCCTCCTATAAGCTAGACTTTGGAAAGTATATGAAGATGCAAGATGTATTGTTTGTACTAGGACTCAAGAAGAACCTTCTCTCCATATCTGCATTAGATGCAAAAGGCATGAGGGTTGCATTTATAGATGGTCAAGTTATCATGTGGCTAAAGGGAAAGACTATTAATGATGCAGTAGTGATTGGGGAACAAGAAGGAGGTTTATACAAATTGAAGGGCCATCTAGAACAAGCGTTGATCCATGACACAGTAGAGCCAAATCAACTTTGGCATAGAAGTCTTGTACATGTACATTACAGAGCACTACCACTTGCAAGCAAATCTATTGAAGGTCTTCCAGAAATTCAAGCAAAACATGATGGATTCTGCAAAGGATGTGCGAAAGGAAAGAATACAAAGAAAACATTTCCTAGTAGCGAAAGCAAAGCAAAAGGAATCTTGGAAATCATCCACTCCAATGTATGCGGTCTGATGTCATCAAGCTCACTAAGAGGGTATGTATATTATGTTTCTTTTATTGATGACTTTTCTAGGAAGACATGGATTTACTTCATGAATAACAAAGATGAAGTATTTAGCAAGTTCAAGGAATTCAAACCCTTGATCGAGAATCACACATAAAAGAAGATCAAGACCTTTCGATCAGATAATGGTGGAGAATTCACATCAAATGAATTCAAAGACTTATGCAAAGACTCAGGGATTAAGAGGGAGTTGTCCACTCCATATAATCCACAACAGAATGGGATTGCAGAAAGGAAGAACATAACTATCATGGAAGCTGCAAGAGCTATGCTTCATGATCAAGATCTTCCCATGCACCTATGGGCAGAGGCTTCTAGAACAACAGTGTATGTATAGACTCACAATTCACACAGAGTACTCAAGAACAAGAATCCTGAAGAATTATTCTCCAGCAAGAAACCATAAGTCAGCCTTCTCAGAATATTCATATGTACTATGTACATACACATTCCAAAAGAGAAGAGAACAAAACTAGATCCTTCAGGAAAGAAGGGTATATTTGTGGGATACTCTAAAAACTCGAAGGCTTATAGAATATACTTCCCAGGATTCAAGAAGATTGACATCAGTAGGGATGTGACATTTGATGAAGACACAGCTTACACAAAATCCAGAAAGAAACCTACTGAAGAACCTGAAGAAGCAGAAGCACCCAAAATTCATGATACAACCATGAATGAAGAAATTGAAGAACCACAAAGACCTATAGATCCACCTTAGGAGAATAATCCTCACAAGAGGAAACCTGCTTGGGTATGAGAAGCTATCCAAGGTGCAGAAAGATATGGGGCTCCAGAAGAGACTCACAAAGAAAGAAAGAGGATCAGATCCTGCTCCAGGTATGTAGCATTACTATGTGATTTCATCGATAAAGAACCTTCCAATTATGAAGAAGCGATAGAAAAAAAAAGAATGGAAGGATGCTATGATCGAAGAGTATCAATCGATCATGAAGAATGATGTTTGGGATGTTGTCCCAAGACCAGAAGGGAAGTCAGTTGTAACTTCCAAATGGATCTACAAGATCAAGCATGCTGCAGATGGTAGCATAGAGAAATATAAAGCAAGATTTGTTGCTCGTGGTTTCTCCCAGAAAGAAGGAATAGATTATGAAGAGACCTTTGCACCTGTAGCTAGATAAACTTCCATTAGATCAGTACTTGCTCTGGCAGTAGTAATGAAATGGAAGATACACCAAATGGATGTGAAGACTGCCTTCTTGAATGGTGTAGTAGAAGAGGAAGTGTATGTGGAGCAGCCACTCGATTTTGAGACACATGACAGGGAGTCTCATGTATGTAGATTGAAGAAATCCCTGTATGGTTTGAAACATGCACCTAGGACATGGTACGAAAGAATTGACAGCTTTCTATCTAGTTTGGGCTTTAACAAGAGTAAAGTAGATTCCAACCTATACTACAAGGTTGAATATGGAAACCCAGTGATGCTCCTACTGTATGTAGATGCTCTGTTTGTAATAGGTATGGATGGGTTGATTGCTAATATGAAGAGAAATCTTGCTTCCAAGTTCTATATTAAGGACTTGGGTATGATGCATTATTTTCTAGGCATGGAGGTGTGGTAGAGTGCAAATGGGATTTCCCTAGGACAAGGGAAATATACTGTAGAGATCCTGAAGAGATTTGGGATGATGGATTGCAAGGCCATGACCACACCTATGGCATCGAACCTGAATCTATTGAGTTATGCTTCATCATAAGCGGTTGATTCCACAATGTATCGTCAGATGATTGGGTCCTTGATGTACCTGACAAACATAAGACTAGATATTTGCTTTGCTGTGAACACCTTGAGCCAGTTCTTGACAGATTCGAGACATGTTCACTTGATTGCTGTAAAGCATATTCTGAGATACCTGAGAGGTACAGTTGATTATGGACTCAAGTATGATGCGAATCAGAAGATCAACCTGGAGGGTTATGTTGATTCATATTGGGCAGGCAGTGCCATTGATAGGAAGAGCACTTCAGGATGTTGTTTTAGTATGGGATCAGGTGTGATCTCTTGGTTTAGTAGGAAGCAATCCTGTGTGGCACTGAGTACAGCTGAAGCTGAGTATGTCGCAAGTTGTTTAGCTAGTTGTGAGGCAGTATGGATTAGGAAGATACTGTCTGATTTATTTGATCTGCAGTTGGATGCTGCTTGTATACATTGTGACAACCAGAGTTGTGTGAAGTTGTTGGAGAACCCAGTGTTCCATGACAAGTCAAAGCATATCGAGATCAAGTATCACTATATCAGGGATATTTTGTAGAGGGGAGCAGTGAAGCTTGAATATGTTGTGACGGATGATCATATAGTTGATGTGTTGACGAAGCCATTGGCCAGAGTGAAGTTTGAGTACTTCAAGGAGAAGCTTGGTGTTCTCTAGATCGAGGTCCCTTCCAAGGGGAAGTGATGAGTCCATAAGCCATTCTGACAAGTAGGTCAAATGTAAGGGCTAAGCCATTCTGTCATGGTGAGAGGATTGTTTCCTTCCATGTCAAATATGAGTGCTGAGTCATTCTGATATGACTATAGGATTGGTTCCTACATGATCAGATATAAGGGCTATTTCCATTCTTGGAATGGAGCTGCCTGGTGAGTTACCAGGAATAATTGGTCTTGGACTGAGGGCCTTTCTGATACGATTGTAAGACGTAGTCTTACATGTTCATATGTGAGTGCATGGCCATTCTAATGTGATTGAGGGATGTGTTCCCACTTGATCAAATATAAGGGTTGTTGCCATTCTATCATGGTGAGAGGATTGCTTCCTTCCATGTCCGATGTGAGTGCTGGCCATTCTGATGTAGGATTAGTTCCTACATGATCAGATGTAAGGGCTACCGCCTTTTTGACGAGTCAAGGTCAGATGTGAGTGCTGGCCATTCTGATGTAGGATTAGTTCCTGCATGATTAGATGTAAGGGCTACCGCCTTTCTGACAAGTCAAGGTCAGATGTGAGTGCTGGCCATTCTAATGTAGGATTAGTTCCTACATGATCAAATGTAAGGGCTACCGCCTTTCTGACGAGTCAAGGTCATATGTGAGTGCTGGACATTCTAACTTAGGGTTAGATGTGAGTGCTGGCCATTCTAAATTAGGGTCAGATGTAAGGGCCACTACCATTCTCTGAATAGAGGCACCTGGCCAGTTACCAGGAACCCTTAGTCTAGGACTGAGTGGATTTTTGATGAGTTAAGGTCAGATGTAAGTGTTGTTCCTTTCTGATGAGTCAAGGTCAGATGTGAGTGTTGGCCATTCTAACTTAGTGTCAGATATAAGGGCTACCAAAGACCTACAAGGAGGTAGGCCTACAACCAACATGAAAAAGTGTTGGCTTTGTAGAACTTCCTGTGATGAGAAGAATCATGAGATAGCAAATATGATGATGACCCAGTGATGATCTAGATCGAGCTATGATTCAAATCTAGTTATGATGTCTCTGATATAATCCAGATCGAGTGATGATCCAGATCCAACAGTGATGATCCAGATCCAGTGATGATGACCCCATGATGATCCAGATCGAGTAATGATCCAGATCCAGTGATGATGATCCAGATCGAGTGATGATCCATATCCAGATGAAGATGACTTGAAGATGAATATGACGAGAACTTGACGATGACCTAGATGATACAGAGAAGAAGACTTGTGCTAAAAAATTGTGTCGAGAGAATACCTTCCTAGTTAAGATGGAGTGTTGATGTATATGTAACTTTAGAATGTATTCACTTGTATTTATTATGTATTGTAACCCAATGTTTATTCTAGGATGTATTTGTAATGTACTTGAGTCATGTCATGCCCTGATGTTCCTATCAGGAGGTTCTATAATATAAACAAGTCATGTCAAGTTATTGTGGGTAACCCTCCTATTGACCAAGGGTTAAAGTCCTCGCAGTTCCGGGGCACTAGGGTTATTAGACTCTCCTAGAGAAGTCGGCCCTATTAGGGTTTACTCATGTCGGGAATTAGTATAAATAGAGAGCTATCCTCTGTATTTAGTACACACTCACTCACACTCAGTTGTAGTGCATAGTTGAGGAATAAGAAGACACTGGGGCTAGGAAGAAAGATGTTACTACTATCGGGATATCATCTTACTATTTTGGGGTTTTACTTTTGGTGATGATTCTATCTCTGAGGAAGTTGTGGGGTTTTCTCCTTTTGTGGTTTCCCCAAGGAAAAAAACTATGTTCATTGTCTCTTATGTTTGATTGCTATATTTGTTATTCTCTCAGTTAAATATCCTAACATAATGCTAGCTTGAATGACAAAATATAACAGAAAATTCCTCTAAACATAATCATTTAGTTTGGATAGGTTCACATGCGTAGTCTCAGGATGCTGATGCACAAAAGAACCAAGATTCTACATTTTTTCTCCACAGAGTTGCAGATTGCAGCAAAATTTCTTGATTCCTGCTTATTTTGAGGGGGGGGGGGATGTTTCCCACAAGGTTTTCCCCATTTTCTTAATTTTATTAAGTAGTTTATTTTTCATTTATATTGAATGTGTGAATTTTGGACTAGTTTCTAGGGCCCAAGTTGTCCACAGTTAGGATCAAAGGGAGGTGTTAGGATTAATAATCCTCCTTTGTCCAATATAGTCTATTTGTCATTATTTCCTAACTTAGGAGTTCATTTATCACCTTACTAGAGTATTGGTGACACCATGAATATTGGTGCCACTAGTTCCATTGGTGTCATTGGTTCCATTGGTGCCACCGGTGCCATTGGTTCCATTGGTGCCATTGGTGCTAATCCATACATTATAGGATCCCACTCTAAGTGCCACCAACAACCTCCATTAGTTGGTTGTGGTTGGTAAGTAGTTATGCTGATTCAACCTCTAGTTACAATAAGTTAGATCACTTTTAGTTAGGATAGTTCCAGTTATGCATGCATGAAGGGAGAGTGGCGCCTTTTCCCACCTACCTCACCAGTTAACTAATTGTCGATTGATTTATACATCCGAAGTTAGACTAGTGAGCCTAAAGCAATGATTTAGACACAATGAGTTAGCTATTTAGTCAGCTTTAGTTAGTTATTCAGTCAACTTGAGATGGTAGATTCGAATCCTACCCATGGCATTTGAATTCTATTTATTATATAATCATTGTATTATTGATTAATGAATAAATATTAATGTTGTAATTAACTAATCAATTATTCTCAGATTTGTCTCAAAGTTGTCTTGTTTAGTGTACATTGTCTTTGATAATTCCACTACACAATTCCACTTCTCAATTATGTTCATTTTCCTGTAGATTAATGATTCACAAATTTAACACCCAACGATCGAATTCCACCATTTTGAATTTTCCAAGCCTTCCTGACTGTTCCAACATCGATAATCAGAATTTGGAATGCACACTGATTATTAACAAACCATTCCTAACTCCCCTAATCTGATTACTATATTTCATACATCAAGAGTTAAAAGTCAGAACCTCAACATGTATTTTCAACAGACAATCACCTACTTGTCGACTCTGATTTTTCTGACATTAGGAGTTGAAAATCGACATTACAAAACTAATCCTAGGTGAAACACCTCTACTAGGTCTACTTTGACATCCACACATCGTACTTCGAAAGTTGACACCTCTAAACCGTAATGAGCCTTAACCATCCTTCATGTTGATTTTGATTTCGACACTTTGACAACTGACACGAACATGTTGTCTTAACAATGTTTTCCACTATGATCTTCCCCATTCAATATTAAACTTCTCCAGCATTGAAAACTCTAGTTTATTCTTCTTTCTTTGGCATATTTAGCCATGGAAACACAAAGATATTATTCCACTCAAGAAGTTTACCACTTAGTCATTTCAAGCACACAACTAAGGTGTGAATACATGATTCCGATTAAAGGACTTGGGAAGATGCATATGAGCCATTCATAGTGGAAAATACAACTAAACTACAAATGCAATCCATGCATAACTACTCTATTTATCACAAGCATAACAACACTGAATTCAAACACAAAGATGAATTTATTTTCCATAATATGAACACGCATTCTATTGAATGATTCAAGATGCCATTATAGTCAATTCAACATGAATAAACATTCATCCATCACATAGAATTTTAGAGAATTCATAAATAATATAACACTTATCTTATAATTGAAATTGTCTAGGCAATTGGTCATGTGAGGTCAGCGTTCCACTCAATCGTAGGTCTCTGTCCAGCCTTTATTATTTTAGCAGAGACCACCCTCATGTTGGGATATGTTATCCACTAAGGATAACTACATAGACTCACTCAAAACAATGGATACACACACTCATGATAGGCCAATACACAACTAGGTTTATCAATCCTATGGAGAAATAAAGACCATGACTGCTAAATCAGTGAGATCAACCACAGAGCTACATGCTTCTCCATCGACTTCAATAAACCTTGGCACCCACATCCCTTCCATACCCAACACAAGGAAGTTCCCCTTCTCTGCTACATATTATCGCATGCGTCACTTCCCTCTAGTGTTCTTTAATGTGGGTATAGGAGGTCTAATCTGGAAAACCAATAGAGATTTCATGCCTTCACATGTTTTCAAAATACACATAGGTTCATGGAATTTTCAAATCTCTTAGACTCAACTATTCCTAAGGATACCAATTCTACCATGGCTTCCAATGGGAATGCAAAATGCACAACCAATTAGATCATTGTTCTTCCACACACACTTCAAGATGAAGGAAAATGCATCCCGCTGCTCAATTAGGTCACTCCTCTTCCACTACAAACTACCGTCACTGCAAATTTCCCTCTCCTGTTGATAGAAGATCATCTACCTTGGAATCAAGATGAATGGAAATGTATTTCCATGAGGTCAATTTACTTCTGCATCAATCAAATCATCCCATAACACATGAGATGATTTCTTATCTACCTTCTTATAACTTAATTAAAGAGTGGCAAGGATGCCTTCTTGGATCCTCAAGATGACACTTGGAAATAGAGGGTTGAATATCCCACACCCCCACACCTCCTAATCGATAACAATATCCCCATAATTTTGTTGCATCTATAGTTAGCCTTAGAATTTTTATTTACATTGTAAATATTTACAGGATCTTACATTTTCCATGGCTTACTACCACATGGTCTACCAAATATAAGTTACTTGCATTTATAATATACCATTCACTAATGGGGCCTTGGCCTTGAGCTCCATGCTAGGAATCATACATCACATACATACACAATATTTACACATCAAACCAATATACACACCAGGGGTCAAAATGGGAGCACTACAATCCCCTCCCCCTAAAAACAACATTGTCCTTGGTATCATCAAACTAAACAAAAATGGGTATGCTTCCCTCATGGTGTCCTCCAATTCCCATGTAGCCTCATTGGGGACAAGGTGTTTCCATTTCACCTCCACTTGTTTGATGGCTTAGTTCCAAAGTAATGCCACCTTCTTGTCGAGGATATGTGTAGGATCCACTTGGAACTCTCCCTTGGGTTCCACCTAAATCACATTCCAATTGATTACATGATTAATATCATGTACATACTTCTTAAACAAAGAAACATGAAAAGTATTAAAAAATCTCGTGTTAACAGGAAATACAATCCTATATGCAACTGGTCCTATCCTATCAGGGACTTCAAATGGCCCATAATATCTCGATTCCATCTAGGCACAACTACCCAACTTTAAGGGACTTTTATTTGGCTTTACTATTAAGTAAACTTGATACCCAACTTTAAATTCCTTGTACACTCTCTTTAAATATGAATAACTTTTATTCCTGTCCAATGCTACCTTTAAATTCTATATGATCCTAATAATTTCATGTTCCATCTCCTTGAGCATTTATGGCCCTAACACTACCATGTTTACTAGGCTATCACAAATCATTGGAGTTATGTATCCCTTTCCATATAATAACTCAAATGGGCTCATCCCCAATGTTGCTTAATGTCTATTATTTTAAGCAAATTCTACCAAGTATAGGTAATATTACTGCTTGGATGGCTTTACCATCACATACATCCTTAACATGTCATCAAAAATTTGATTCACCCTCTCAGTTTGACCATTTTTTTGAGGATGATACGCTACTAAATTTCAGTTGAATGCCCAAATCCTAAAATAATCCTTTCCAAAAATTGGATGTGAATTTTGCATTGCGACCCGAGACTATCACTTTGGGTAACCCATGCAATTTGAATATCTACTTGATCAAGGTACTCACTATGTCAGTTGTTTTATGAGTGGAATTGACTAGAATAAAATGACTTTCCTTTGATATCTTTTCCACCACAACCATGAGTGAATCATTCTTCTTTATTGTCATTGGAAAACATGTAGTCACAAATCCATAGAAAATATTTCCCTCTTATTTTTAGAAATGGTATGGGCTATACCAGTCCTGCTAGATGTTGATTTACTACCTTGAATTGTTGGAACTTTTGACATAGAGAGATATATTATGCTATATCCTTCTTCATCCCATGCCAAAAGTATTGATTCCTTGTTGTTGCTATTGTCTTTTGATATCCTGGGTGTCCATAGAATGACATTTGGGGAATTTCATCCATAACCATCTTCCTCAACTCTACACAATTTGGAATATATAGTATTCCATGGTAAAAAATAAGGTCATGAGATGATAACATTTGCACTTGTCATCTGGTTTTCCCCGCTGCAATTTCTCTTTTACCTGAATATAAGTCTCATTCTTAATTTGGGCTTCAAGGACTCTTGATCTAAAATTCAATTTGCACATACTCAAGGTTTCTAAGTGAGATTTTATGGTAAGGGAATCTACAAACTTATTCTCTCTTCCTTTCACATGTTTTATTTCAAAATCAAACTCCTACAAGAATTCTATCCATATGGCTTTCCTGACATTTAAGCTTAGCAAATAGAGCATATACTTTAAGCTCATGTGATATGTCCTAAGCTCAAATATTCTTTCTAACAAATAATGTCTCCACATATTTAGAGCATGCACTGTATGGTTGCTAATTACATATCAAGAGTCACATAATTCCTATCATGATCTTCTTCACTCATTGAGTAAACGAGAATTCCATCCAAAAATGTTAGAATAATCAAAACCCATTCCCATACTTAGGATATAATATTTAATCATTTTGGTTAATTTCCTAGGTCCTACACTAGCTAGTTGGAATCCACTTACATCCTTATGGTAAAACTTGACTAAAATTCTTATAAGAGCACCTTTGAAATATTCTAGATAATATTCTAACAACCCATAAGACTGCCCAGTTTAGTAAGTGCACATTCCTTCCTTATCCAGAGTTTCCTTGCTTTTCAACAACTTTAAAGGCAAAAGGTGAAAGCTAGTCTTAAGGAAACTTCCTTGTTTTTTGCACAACTCACCCTCCTTATTTTTCTCTTCCAAAAGCATGAGTTTATACAATTTCCATCACTTATCAGCTGATACACTTCATTTAGCACATTCGTGACCTTCTTGATAGATTAGGAAAGCATTTTATGCACATATGGGGGTATTTTAACTTTTAAGTAAGCCTACTTTTATGCTGATTCGAATGGCGTCATTATGCATTCAAATATATGATGTAACTATATATTTGGAAAATGTATTTTTTCATAAGGTTGGACGATGTAAACTTATTCAATAGAAGTTTGTTTTATGCACCATATACAGTCTCCAATTTGAGTAAATCTATGCATGTTTTACAAGGAATTTTGTGAGTTCAATTGATATAAGTTTGGGATTAATTTCCACATGGTATCATAGCCTTGGTAGATCAATTGTTATCCTCTTCTATTTCTTTTTCAGGATCAGCATCACTCACTGGGAGCACATTCTGTCTGTTCAAGGGTGTAAATGGTGAAGAATGGATCAATCTCACCATATCATCTTGACTCATTTCAACTACTTCAAATGGAAGGAATAGATGGAGATTTTGATGAGGAGTAAAGGCCTCTACAGAGTGATCATGGAAACTGAGGTTGGGACTAATGCAGCAACATAGAATATTAAGTGGCACAACAGGAGAGATGAGGCATATGGTCTCTTTTGTCTTAGAATTTCCAGAGACCTTCTTTTCCATATTGATGGATTGACATCACCAAATGAATTATGGGAGAAGCTTCAAAATTTATTGGAAAGAAAGATGAAATGAGGGGACATAAATTGGAGAACGAGATGATTTCACTGAGTCCAATAAGCTTCGAATCCTTACAAGTCTACTTCTCCAAGCTCAAAGCACTAGGTCTGCAGTTGAAACAGTGTATTATTGAAAAGAAGTATGAAAAACTAGTATTGGCCATACTTTTGAATCTTGGACTTGATTATTCAATATTTGTATCAACCTTCCATGCTACTAAGTTGACAACTTGAAACTGGAAGATGCCTTTACTAGTAGATTTCATGGAATCCTTTACTCGGGAGAAATATAAGTTGGTCATACTAGGCACCATTAAACCTTCCAAATATCAAGATTTGGTTCCTGAATATTCAAAGGTGGATTCCAAAGGAAAGAAGAAGGCTAATAAGCCTCCTGATCAAAAGGGAGACAAGTCCAAGTCTCACGAGGAGTCCTCAAACTCGAAGAAGAAGAATTCTTAGAAGAAGAAAGGTAAAGGTTAAATAAACAAGTGTGCATATTGTGGTAAGGGATTTCATCCTGTGAGCTCTTGCATGAAGAAAGAAATCGATATGTTGACTCAAATACTGGAAAAACACAACATCTCTCTTCTTGAAGGCATAAATAAGAAGGAAGGAGGATCAAGTTTCAGAGACAAGGAGAGATTTCATGCCATGGTTGCAAGCACTGCAAGATTTCCTTCCTTTATCATTGATTCTGGAGCTTTAATGCACATGGTTTCGACATGGGATGCCTTCTCCTCTCTTTATGATTTGAATGGTCCAAAGATTTTGTTTGGAGATAACTTTGAAACTGAAAGTAATGGAAAGGGTAGAATAGATATTCACCATGGTTCCTTCAATAATGTTTTGTATGTCCCAAGTCTTGTTGTTAATCTCTTGTAATTATATTAGATGAACCACACTGGGTCTCCTAGTAAGGCTGTATTTACTCTCAATGATGTTGAAATATCTAAGATTTTGAATGGTAGTGTCATTGCTAAAGGTTTTGTGGATCACAGGTCAAAAGTGTACAAGTTCTCACACTTCATTCCCTTCTCAAACCCTCTTCTCTCCTCAATAATGATAATGAATCCAACAAGATTTAGCATGAGAGGTTTGGCCATCTAAATTACAAATACCTTTGAAATTTGTGTGAAAAAATTATGGTCATAGGGTTTCCCAAGATCAAGTTTTCCAAAGGAGTCTGTCATGGTTGCATTCTAGGAAAACACCCAAATCATAAGTATGAGAAACTCAGTCATGAGCGAAACTTTGCACCTATAGAGCTTATAAACAATGAAATAGCTGGTCCTTTTACTCATATGTTCATGATTCAAGCCAATTATGTCCAAACTTTCATAGATGACTTTTCTAGATACTCTTGGGTTTACTTGCTCAAGCACAAGTCAGAAGTTTTTGACCTCTTCAAGGGTTTTAAATCCATAGTTGAGAACCAGTCTGGAAGGAAACTAAAGATACTCATATATGAAAATGGTGGTGATTATTTCAAGTTTAATTTCATTCATTATTTTAAAGACTCAGGTATTCATATGCAACACTCTATTCCCTACACACCTCAACAAAATGGTGTTGCTGAGAGGAAGAATAGATCACTAAAATAGATGGCTACTTGCATGATGGAGTGCAAGACTTTGCCACCAAAGTTTTGGGACGAAGCTATAAATTTTTCATCCTACATCAAGAATAGGGTGCCTCACAATCATCTCTATGGAATCACTCCTTTCGAATCTTGGAGTGGACACAAGCCCGATGTGTCTCATTTTGGGATTTTTGGCTCTAAAGCTTGGGCTAGAATTCCACCAGAAAAGAGGAAGGATTTTGAAACCAAAAGTCAAGAGTGCCTATTTTTTGGGTATTATGAATATTCCAAATAGTATAATATGATCAACATGATCACTCAAATATCCTTTATTGAAAGGAGTGTTCAATTTGAAGAAGAGCCCATGCCAACAACAGAAATTGGAGAGTCCTCTTCACCACCTCCACCTCTGACTGTAAGTGAAGAGACTTAGTATGTTTCCGATTCTAATATTTCAAATAATTATTATTTAATTTCAGATCCTAACACACCCACAATGCCAAAGTGGGAAAAAAATATCATTCATGCAATTGGGGAACTAGCTGGGAATCCTAGTGATCCTAGAAGAACTAGATCTCAATTTGAGAGTGCCTTTTTTGTCAAGGACCCCTTATTTGATGAGAAGTGTTATATAATGGTTGAATAATATCCACAAACATGTGAATAAGCATCATAAAATCCAATATGGAAAACAACCATGAAAGAGGAATACTATTCACTCCATAAGAATGAGACACGAGAACTAGTCAATATCCCACCAAGGAGAAAGCTAGTCAAGTGAAAATGGGAATTCAAGACAAATTTTTATGCTGATGGTTCTGCCATGAAGTATAAGGAAATTTTAGTAGCCAATTTATTATCCCAATTCAAGGGCATTGACTACAAGGATACCTTTGCACCAGTGGCAAAGATGGACTCCATAAGACTAGTTTTGGCCATTGTAGCTTCCAAGCAATGGGAGGTACATCACATGGATGCGAATAGTTCCTTTCTAAATGGAGATATAAAAGAAGAGATATATATGTAACAGCTATAATTTTTTATTACTAATCCATCTCTTGTGTTCAGGTTGAAAAAATCACTTTATGGGATAAAACAAGCTCCCAGAGCTTGGTATGCCAAGATTGATGGCTTTCTGCTGTCACAAAACTATAGTAGATGAAAGTATGATCCAAATGTATATTTGAATTTGATTCATGGTTCAATTATAATTATTGTTTTGTATGTGTATTATCTTATGATCACAAGAATTTCCATGAAAGAAATTGCCTCCTTGAAGGATGCAATGAATCATGCCTTCTCCATGACAAATTTGGGGTTGTTGAGACAATTTTGGGGGCTTGAGATTTATCAATTAGAAATTGGAATCAAGGTACATCAATCCAAGTATGATTCATACCTGATAAACAAGTTCAACATGAAGGATTGCAAGCCAAGCAAGACTGCTTTCCTTTCAGGAGTAAAGTTTGAAGAAGCACATTCCACTCCATCGGTAAACAACACACTGTATATGCAACTGCTTGGTTCTCTTCTTTATTTAACTCATATTCGACCTGAGATATATTATGCAGTGAGTGTATATTCTAGACACATGGATCAAACTCATGAAATCCATTGGAAGGAAGAAAAAATAATTCTCAACTTTGTACAAGGAAGAAGAACACATGGGATTCACTATGTTGCAAAATCTGACCTAGAGTTAGTTGGTTTTAGTGATTCTAATTGGGAAGGTGATAATGCTGATAGAAAATAAAATTTTGGATATGTGTTCATGCTTGAATATGGGCCAATTATATGGTCAAGTAAAAATCAAAGTTTCCTTGCACTTTCATCTACAGAGACAAAATACAGAGGAACTGTGAATGCAACTACTCAATGTTTGTGGTTGTAGGGTATACTTGGAGAGTTTGGGACCGAATATGAGACTTATACATTAATCTATTATGACAACCAAAGTACCATTAAAATATCATCTAATCTAGTATAGAGGCAGTGAACCAAACATGTAGATATTCATATGAACTACGTAACAGGGGTTGTGCATGATGGGATCATCTCTCTACTCTATTGCACATCATCTAAGCAAGTTGCAGACATCTTCACCAAGTTGTTTTCTGAGAATACCTTCAAAAATCTCAAATCACTACTAGGGATAGCTGATCATATGATGCAGACTGATTGAAGACAATATTTCATACAATTTTGTTCATGTCCATGTTTAAGGGAGGATTTTCCCCTTTGTGTTTTTTCCTTTTTCCTTGTTTTGTATGGACACACATTATGTAAAGGGTGACTAACCCTTGTTTCTAGGCCCTATATATCTGATATATTTCTAATATTTTACATAATTTTGGCTTCAGAGGGGGTGTTAAAATAATCAAAACCCATTCCCATACTTAGGATATAATATTTAATCATTTTGGTTAAATTCCTAGGTCCTACACTAGCTAGTTGGAATCCACTTGCATCCTCATGGTCAAAATTTCCTAAAATGCCTATAGAAGTGCCTTTGAAAGATTCTATATAATATTCTGACAGCC
The DNA here is from genome assembly GCA_001517045.1 of Pseudotsuga menziesii. Lineage (NCBI taxonomy): Eukaryota > Viridiplantae > Streptophyta > Pinopsida > Pinales > Pinaceae > Pseudotsuga > Pseudotsuga menziesii. The sequence goes on from LPNX011139197.1 coordinate 494,883, forward strand.
CATCATTTTTCCCAGTTTAGTAAGTGCACATTCCTGCCTTATCTAGAGTTTCCTCGCTTTTCAACAACTTTTAAGGCAAAAGGTGAAAGCTAGTCTTAAGGAAACTACCTTGTTTTTTGCACAACTCTCTCTCCTTATTTTACTCTTCCAAAACCGTGAGTTTATCCACTTTCCATCACTTATCATCTGATACACTTCTGATAAGCCCATCCATGACCTTTTTGACATATTAGGAAGGTGTTTTATGCACCTAATGGGGGATTTTTACTTTTTAGTAAGCCTTCTTTTGTGCTGATTCGAATGGAATCCTTATGCATTCGAATATCTGATGTAACTATATATTTGGAAAACATATTTTGTCATAAGTTTGGCTGATGTAAACTTATTCAATAAAATTTTGTGTTATGCACCATATACAGTCTCCAATTTGAGTAAATCTATGCATGTTTTACAAGCAATTTTGTGAGTTCAATTGATCTAAGCTTGGGATTAATTTCCACAAAAAACACTATCACAAACTTATCCAAGTACTTTCTAAAGACGCTATTCACGAGACACATGAATGTGGCAGGTGCATTGTGAGACCAAACAACACCGCCGTAAACTCATAATGGTAGTATCTTGTTCAGAAAGATGTCTTGTGAATATATTATTCTTTTATTCTCACTTGATGATAACTAGATATCAAGTCAATCTTTGAAAACACTCTGGCTCCCTTCATCAGATCAAACAAATAATCCATTCTTGCAAATGGGTACCTATTCTTGATTGTCATTTTATTTAGTTGCCTATAATCAATACACAACCTTAAAGTCCCATCTTTCTTCTTGACAAATAACACTAGTGTTCCATAAGGAGACACTTGGTATGATACAATTTTTTTCCATCAATTCTTGTATCCGCATATTCAACTCTACCAATTTTAGCGTGCTCATTCTATAAGGAGCTTTAGAAACTGGGCGTTGCCCCTGAAAAAAGATTTATTTTAAAATTGATGTCCCTATTTGGTGGCAGTCCCAAAACTTCATCTTGAAGCACATTTATAAACTATTGCAACAATTGGTAATCCTCTATCCTTGTAACTTTGTCCTATAATGAATCTTATACATGGGATGCATATAGATGTCCACCTTTCTTGCACAACTTCCTTAACTACAAAGCTAAGATATGCTTGACTAAAACTTGTTTGGGAATCCCTGTCACCACTCTTGACCTTCCCTCTTCATCAATGCATTCAAGAACATTTTCATAGAATTCTGACTTGACTTTATGCTTTTCTAACCAATCCATACTAATAAGAGCATCATAAGACCCTAATGGTAGGACACTAAAATTTACTTTTGTGAGGAGTCTATTCAGACACTGGGCATAGGTAAACAAGTTCCAGAATTTACCTTGAGGATGCACTTTTCTACTATCTAGGACATATTTGTGTTCCATAAAGTTATTGTGTAAAGTTAATTTGGGAAGCACACTATAATTGGGTGGTCGGACACTTCCTTGTGGAGAAGATAACAACATTACTTAAGAAGCATTTATATTGGCCAAAACTTTAGCAAGAGGTCAGCAGGTATATATAATCATGCAATACCTATTCCATATCTAAGCATACCATCAAGAAGTAAGGGTTGTACAATCATTTCCCTACCACATACAAGCCTTGACAACTAGTCTCAATAGATTACATGACATTTTTTCCTCCACTAAGCATGGCCATGATTTTGTTTTTGTGGTCGTTGATCGATTCTCTAAGATGGCCATTTCAACACCATGTAAGAATAGTATCACAATTGAAACCATTACTAAAATATTCTTTGAGTGTGTTTGGGTTCATTTCGGGATGCCACAAACCATTAGTTCAGATTTGGACAATAGGTTCCTCAACACCTTCTGGTCCTACTCATGGTCTCTAATGGACACAAAGCTGACCAAATCGACTTCCTTCCACCCCAATATGAATGAATAGAAAGAAGTGGTCAATGGGATGGCTGTGCATATCCTGTGCATATACAACTCCAACCATCCATGCACATGGTATGAGAGCCTTCCATATGTTTAACATAGTTACAATAGATCCCTCGACATCTCTATTAGCCATAGCCTCTATTAGGTGTGCTTGGGGTTCCAACCATTGCACCCCATTGATGTGACTATACCCATTTCATCTCTACAAGATGAGTCCACCCATGCTTAGGATGAGGCATAAAAATAAACCAAATTCATGAAACAGATCGAGCACATCCAACAACATGTTCATGATAACATGCAGAAATCCAATGCCAAGTACAAACATTAACATGACTAACATCAGGTTCCACACAAGTTTCAAGTTAGGGATACAGTGTGGTTGCATTTGTAGAAGGATCACCTCACAGCCACCTACAAGAAGGTAAGGCCACTTCAATATGGGACTTACACCATCATGAATTTTGTCGTTGAGATTTTTTTGAATTAAGCATTCCCCCTTTCCTTGGCTTGCACCCAGTATTTAAAATGGAATTGCTTCAACCTCTCCTAGACACCTCATAGGTGGCTGAGTAGTTGGCCCCTACAAAATTAAATCTAAAATACCTTTAACAAGCTATATTGGATCAAATCATGGACACATAAATGAAGGGCACCCGCTAATAGAAAATTCAAATCTATCAGGTCATTGAAGGAGGACAACTTCTTCACCAAGGCAAGTGGCTTACTAGGAGTCAAATTCAACAGAAGTATCCCCATCTAATGAGGTATATTGACATAGTGGAGACCGTTACTTACTAATGAGGTAGGATTTATCGAGATGGAAATCGGTGTCCACCCACCTAATTCACTATCTCAAAAACTCTATTTTCTAGCTTGGCAGTTTTTTATAGTTTTTCAAGTCATGATATTCCAAAGTCATTTTATGGCCCTAAACAACATTTCTTTGGAACGACAAGTCCTAGAAGATTTCCAAAATCATGGATGATGACTATAATCATGGTTTAGGCCAACAACATGGAGTCCTTCTCATCCATACCTTTCTAACTGGATATCGAGCAACTCAAATGAAGATTGTATGCAAAAGTTACACCCCCTAGGAAGTTGATGTATCAACTAACCCCATCGAGGCCCACAAAATGTTTGGTGTTTCATCTCCAGGGGTTAGGGTTTTTTATTCTTAGGGATTTCTCATTAACGCTTTATGTTAAAAATCATTAATACTTTATGTTAAAAATTCCTTCTGGATTTATTACAACTTAGTTCTTGCATATAAGTACACAACAAAATTTGAGCCCAAAATCCTATGGATTCCATGTTTGAAATTCGATAGACACCTGCATCTTATTTGACAACATCAATTTTTTTTGTCGTCGGTGGCATATCATCAGATATTCGACCACATTCCAAACCCTGTCAACTTTTCGATGTACCATGTCGAAGTCTTTCACCACTAAGTCATCAAATTTCCGACTCCCAGGTTGTCGAATATCCGATTTCACCTTATTGAAGGTGAGCTAGTTCCTTTGTAATTTTTCAGGCTTATGCCATCGAATGTTAGATGAAATGGTTGTCATATTTCCGACTCCAATTTTTCAAATTTGTGATGGACATTGTGTCGTATTATCGACTGTTAGTTGTCGAATTTACAACGGACATTGTGTCAGATTATCGACTGTCAGTTGTCAAATTTGTGACTCAGCATTGTCAAATTTTCGACGACCATTTTGCCAGATCGTCGACGGTGATGTGCCAGTTTTTTTACGCTGATGTGTCAAATTCTCGATGGTGATGTGTTGGATTTTTTATAGAGACGAGGTCGAAGTTGCAACGATATCAAGTTATCTTTCCAATGAGCCTAGTGTAATGTCCGACAATGTCTCGTCAAAACTCTCTTGTCGGAGATATGGCGACCTCGTCAGACAAGGGCCACAGGTTGTTGGATAACCAATGGGATATTATATAGTAAAAAAAATATTTTGGTATTCAGAATGGGGTGCATATGCATAGGTTTAGGTCTCCATGGGAGGGACGTCTCTACATCAAAATACTATACATAGAGGATTTAAATCGATAGAAGAGTTGAGTCTCACCGCCATTAAATGCGACTGCATTTAGGTTGAACCATAACATGATTTTAATGCTACACAACCACACTCAATCAATCACAACACATTTATGGTAATGAAATCCATTTGCAAAGAGAATGTCTTGTCCTACGTTAATGACAAGATTTATATAGGATTTTCTAAGTATTTAGGTCAAATCGGTGAGGATTAAAAGATAAATTATTAGGATTGCACATACTTCAAACAAATTTGATCCCAAGAAAAGTGGTTAAAGAAGGTCTTTATGGATTGTTTTTTGGAAAACGTTTGCATCATTGGAATGCACAAGGTTGAAGAATTACAAGATTTTTATAGTCAAACATGTACTAGTCAAAGATGCATAGTTTGTAAAGGATTATCATTTTGGAAGATAAGATCCAAGGACTATAGGTTGATACTTATAGATAACTCAAATTGGTATTAATAATTTGAGCAAGGTTTAGTCAAGGAGAAGCAAGAGTGATTAAAGGGGGATTCTAGATCAGTTATCTAAACACGAGGGTAATTCTACCATGCAAATTTCTAGTGGAAGGTGGGTATATAATGAGAAGAAATACCCATAGGAATGATTTCAGAGGGGAGAAGGCCCCTATTATAGAGGTCCAAAACCCAATCTTCCCAAACAAGAGATTTGACACAGGAGTGCATGTTCATAAGGAGGGACATTTGAAAGGAAATGAAAAGCAAGTACACTTACTGTATTGTGATATCCAACAATGGATTCTATGCCTGATTTTTTGCTAAATCAATAATAAAAATTAAAAGGGGGCAAGACCAACGTTTTGATGTAATTCAAGCCCTTGTTCAAATCCAGCATTAATATCTTATTACATGTCCCATGTTTTGGAAATTCTCTGGTGGTGAGAAAGTGTGCAAGGTTGTTAATGTCATAGACATATTATAATGGGATTTGGATGGATATGAGAATCCCCATTAATGTAGGGTATATCCATGCTATTAAATAATTCTCAGATGATGGGTAGAAAACCACTAATGCAATCTTGGTTCTCATTCCAATTATATCAAAAGATTGAGTTATTAAAGAGGATAAAATGGACCTATGCTTGAAATATGGCATGAAATTAAAAAAATGAGGCTATGGTATTGCCTCTATAAATAATATGTTGGTTAGCATAGAGAAAAACTACTATCTATGAGGGTGTTACAAACCTACCAGAAGGGAAAGTGTTAAAAATAGGCGGTATATATGGTCAACATTTGCATGGGTAAAGTTGAAATGGGTGATATATCTCCCTAATGATATCTTGTAGAATTTAAAGGATGAATAGGATTGGAAATGAGCTTTCACTATGAGACATTGTTGTTACTGTTTGTGTTCTCATAGTGGGTGAAAATACTAGGTGTTCAATTTTCATGCTAGGATATGAAAATGAATTTTATTTCACTATGTCTCAATCCCCTTCTTGTTCATTGAACAACGTACCACGATTAAATATTGATATTTTGTTTGAAATATATTATTGGACCATGTATGATTCCATTATGAAAACTAATAGGATCCCTGCTGACAGTCTTAAGATGCATGGTCGATAGTTTCAATTTTAAGTGAAACCATGGCTATTGGATGGTAGTGTGAGTATGTAGGCACAAATTGAGACCTTGGTTTTGATTTCCACTCTCATTAAGTGACCCTTAAAAATATGGGCCCAAGTGGTCAAAGATTAGAAAAAGAAGCAAGTAAAGAAAGCATTATTGGAACTAGGTGTGGCAAAGGAATGTGGCATATGAAAGAAAAGTTGACTTAGTGTGGAGAAGGGAGATGGATTAGAGTCTAATGAGTTGAATGACTCATAGATGTGGAGGATAAAGGATTTAATCATTCTCCATGGTAGTTCCTATGCCCAGGTGATGGAAATAGCTATGAAACCCCCTTCTCCCATTACAACCACATCTATTATTCAAGCAATATACAACCTGTCAACATCCACATAGGATAGGGGAACTCACACTTCCATCAAAGAGTAGGAAATACTCCTATAATACAGTGGAAATATCATGTTAGTTAAAAAAAATATTTTTGGTATTCAGCAAGTGTGGGATGTAAATATTTGTTGGTATTCTAACAAGCAAAAATAAGCTATACCTTATATCAGAAGGCCTAACCCTCCAACTTGGGTATTCGTCAATTTTTGTTTCTTTCCCATTATCATTCCTTGGGAAGCTAATTCAAAAAAATGGTCAAAATTAATTGACACAACTAAGGGTTGAATAAATCATAATTAAATATGGGAAACACTAAAATATTCTTATTTTTATCTTAGCCTCTTTTGGCTCCTTTCTTCTCCTCTCTTGGATTCATAACTCCTTTATATTCCATTTTATCACTTTGGTGTGTTTATTATATGACCAAAATGTACTTGTGTACAAAACCAAAGTATAGTATGGGAATGGTTCACTGTTTGGTGATCAGTTAGTGTATGAACTCTAAAATCACATATGTATAGGCTTCTAGAAAATTTTCATTGGAAATATACATCCATAATCTAGGGTCAAAATTATAGTATTACATAGTTTGTATGTATATTTTTGGCAATGGGGCCACTAGCTAATAGTTTTATAAATTTTATGATTATCTCAATTACTTTCATTCTTATGTAGGTTTCCTTTTCCTTTTTCAACATGTTCATAATATTGAAGGGTAATTAACATAATATGGTAACACATGATGTTTGTCTTTTTCCTTTTTGCATCTCAACTAATTCTAGGATGGGTTGTGGATTATGGGATATATCCTTCCTCTTCTTGGGTCAAGAGAGAACAAGCTCATTTGGTTTTGGTTTTACCAATAGAATTAGTGCTTTATCAAAATATTTGACATTAGTTTCTTGTATCTTTTTCATGGGGAGGCATAAATTATCTCTTTGGTTTGTTTCCAGTTTTGCAATGTTTGGCCATTGTCCAAACTCATGTTTGATCACCTTATCGTTGAAAATGAATGGAAAAGGGTTGGCCTCTATTTGGTATCCTCTTTAAATTAGTGGATTGATATAAATATTATCCATGGTGGTATCAAACTTTAGCCCTTCTAATAGTGGTTGATCATGTGAATCTATAATCAAAGCTGGTATAGAGTCACCACATTCTTAGTTCTATCAATTGTTAAATTACTTTTCATTAAACTTAGTCACCAATAACATTCAAAAGAATATCTTCTAATTATTATGGTATGGTAATTTACAGAAATCAAAATTTCATTTACCATCTTGGGAAAGTATATCTCTACCCAAATGTATGGGAGGTTGGGATCTCAAGTGTTTGGACTGGTTCAATCATGATCTGCATGCTAAAATACTTTGGAGGAGTCTTTTTGGAGATGATTTCCTATACAAATATTACTTGTTATTTGATACTTTTACCTACAACAAATATTTTCATAGAAGCTACTTATAATTAGTGTGCTGAGGCATGAGGTAATGGGATGTGACAAGGCATCATATCAAGAGTTTATCAAGCTTTCAAAGGTAGCTTTAGAATAAGGTATATTTTTTTATATGGATATAGCCATAATGAATATTAATAAGACTATGAGTTTTCATTTCCAAACACATGATTTTTACAAAACTAATAGGCAGTGTAGGTAAAATCCTTTAGACATTCCTTTTGTTTAGGTATTGAACCAGAGTTGGTAGGGGAAAAGATTGATTATGATGGTAAATGTTTTATCCAATGGAAATATTGTTGTTTACCTTAATTGAAGGAGTTAGTTTGATCCCAAAGAAAACACGATAGTATGAATGTAGCTTTATATGAGGCAATGAATAGGTATATTTTAATGGATTGCCAACAGTAAGGTTTTGTGTGAGGAATTCATGTGTGAAATCCATTATCTGTATCCTATGGCATCCTATCTCTTTCCCTTTGATTTCGACATATGAATGAATTCATAATACAATTCATGGCCTACTGAGGCTTTGTGCCCATACTGAGGCTTTGCACCCAGTACCCACAAAATCCCTGTGGAGGTTACAAAGAAGAAAATCTCACCCAAGTTTAAGGAGAGGTATATCCGCATAGGTCAAACAAAAAAAAATTGGATAAAAAACTTTACCATGCAAATATTACACAAAAGTTTGAAGATACTCCAACCCTTATGCCATATCCACGAAAACCCGTAGCCTCTAGTTCCAAGTTGGAACTCAAATCCCCAACACATGAACTTGCGCCATGGATCCAATTTCCAAGCTACACATTTTCCATGAACTTAAAGACGAGATACAAGTCTTGGTTTAAAATATTAATTTTTAAGCCTGAACTTTAAGATCCAATAAAAGTAAAAATTCCTCATTTAGTGTTCTCAAGATCTTTAAGGTCTTTGGGGAATTTAAGATGACAGATAAATCATTGTGACAATCATTAAATTGATCCTTAACCCTCCCCTTGACTACTTCCTTGTCTAATATTAACAACTCAGGAACAATATCCTATCTATAACACTGGGTAGGTTACCAATAATAGCCATTATAAAGGAAAACATCTCAACCTTAATGTCCTATTTGATAGAGGTCCCAAAACAGTAAAATCCACTTAAAAGTCCATAGACAAACCAAAAATCATGCCATCCTAGAACAGGGTATCATGGACAACAGAAAAAATAAGAAATAAACATTATAGAAAAATCAGAAAACAATGGGAAAACAACAAACTTAAAAGCACTTTATCCATTTGAGGACTAAGCCAAGGGAAAAAATCCTTTCATTCATTAAAAAAACACTATCAATTCCCATGAAGTGAAATAAGAGAAGTAATGTGCATACCTTGGAAGCTTCAACACATTTGTTATCTATGAATTCGAGATGGGGGCATAGTTTGGCATGATTAAATATCATCTCTTATTTTCTCTGCAAGAAGTATATTATATACTCGTGATTGTTAAGGACCTTCATGAACACACCCATCATTCTCATAAGCATCAAATTCATACCCTAACCAGAACTGAGATAACAAACATAAGTGCAAGAACAAAGTGATTACTAGCGGGTGGTAGCCATTCTTTTGGATAGGAATCAAGTACTCCATCAAGATACCTACATAAAGCGGGCACTAAAGGAATCAAATTGTTCAATTATTTTTTACATAAAAAAAAAAACATAAAAACAAAATAAAATTATAAGAACGTATGCTCTGATGTAAAATTATGTTAGGAAGGGATCTGAAAAATATTACCAACCCAACCATGTCACAAAATCCAATGCAACAACAACATGAACAAAAACCCTGGCAATCTGCAAGTACAACACAACAACATGTTTAATGAAAAGACTATTCAAAATATCCATATGTTCAACTATCTAATCCCATTGCCTTCATTTCTTTAAAAACCCCGATCTTTCTTGATATTCCAGTTTCATCTATTATCATTGGTCTACATTGTATCAAATTACAAGAAGAAGAAATATGAATTCATGATGCCCATAAATGGAGGAACGTTGTAGTTATTACCTTCTCACCTAACATGCATTATTCATTGACCCAATGCTAAACCCACTAAATAAATCTTTGAATCATTGCAAAGCTACTACTAAACCTGCAAATTTCACCTTTAGCGAATTCTGATTCTTTCTTCCAAGACGATATATTTTTTAGAAATAGGAAAACCATCATGGACATGCTCATTATACTTTCATTTTTTATAAACATGTTAATGTGATTTGTTGTTAACATGAATTATTTGCAATAATAAGAGATGGATTCTAAACGATAGAATAAGTTGAAGGATGTAGTTAATGAAGTGAGACTAGGTAGAGAGGTATCAATTGAGCCATAGGTAGACATGGGTAACCTAGGGACATTCTACAGGGATACATGATGCAATATAGATGATGAGCCCAATTATAAATGGGAGAAGTGTATCAAATTTTTAGAGAATAAACTTATCCATAATTACCACTTGCTAGTCAAGCGAATCTTGATGAAGGATTATCTAAAATGATAAAAAAATTTAGATATTCATAAAGTGCCAGCGAGGCCAATGATGCTCCAATGTGACAAATTCATACCTTGGTTGATTAGTCATGCAAACATCAATAACAAGCTAATAAGAGATGTATAGGGAATATCATTTCCCCTTTCCAACCTTATCGCCTAGATATCTATTATAAGTTCCCTAACCTTACTAAAGAATGGTCTTACAATTTACCATTAACTATCACAATCCCATTAATAATTGGTGGATCAATAAAAAAACATTTAGAACTAGGATATTAGGAATGCATCCTACAAATCATATGATAACTCCTTATGAGATTACTATCATGCATTGATAATTATAGTATACATGGAGGAATATTCTTCAGAGTTCAAGTAGGCTTGGGTCCCACTCATTTATTAAGTCACCTTGGTCAAGAAAAATTTCAACTGGAAATCTATACTATCAAACTCCATGAATAAGAACATCTCCAAATCCAAATACACAACCACCATAATCGCTCCAACATTCTACATGTCATCATACTTTCTATATGTGATGTATGTTTCTAACATATTTCCAGAGATGTGAAATCATTGGTGACCAAGCATAATGCCCATCCATGTATATTTCCAAATCCTTTAGGAACACACATTTATAATACATTATATAAATATTTGTGAGCTTATCATAGTGCCCATGTATATCATGATATTTTGTGAGCATACCCAATACATGTTAGGAAAAAGCAATGCAAGCAATAAGTGAGAATGGAGACTTGTATGTAACTAAAAGAGAGGCATACATAAGAATTTTTAGGGCTACCAAATTCCCACACCTATTACCCAAAATCATTCTTGACAAGCTTTTTCTTTAGGAAGTAGGCAACCCTCTCCCGTGAGAAGAAGGTATTGTGGCCCTTTTTACCTCTTTTCATAGGTGTATTGTTGGAGTAGTGTTGGAATAAACACCACACCTCTGGGAATATATTATGGACTAACTGCCACACTAGGATCATGTGGCTAACCACCACACTGGTATCATGGGACTAACCATGTGTGAATGGTTTAGAAATTTTACCAACATTTGCAAGTTTTGGTGTAACAACAAAACTTACATGGTATAAGAGAAAGGTTCCAAGTTCAATTCCCTTGAGTTATGTTGGAGGAGGGGGGGGGGGGGGGGTTGTTGAAGTAGTGTTGGAATAATTGATGCACATTTGGGAATATGTAGTATACTAACCTACACACTAGAATCATGTGACCAACCTTATGTGCTTTCCATTGGAAAGTTTACCAACATCTACAAGTTTTAGTGTAACGACAAACCTTATGTGCATACATTATAGTAAATGTGAAAGGCATGAGAGATTTAGGAGACACAATCCAGTTGATATAGTGGCCCACCATTTCCATGCTTTCAAATATAGGTGGCCTTATCAAAATTAAATATGGAAAGAAGAATAATTCTATTGGAAGTAGGCGTCATTAGGTGAGGTGGCATTGAGAATGGGTAGTAAGGGTAGATGAGGAGTTGACAAAAGGAGAGAGAATTTACAGAAAGAAAGGGTGAAAAAAGAAAAAAGTTAGATAGAGGTAGCAAAAATAGATACAAAAACAAAAGAAGCTTAAATAAATACATAAAGAGAAGCATAAAATACGACATAAAAAATGAGACAAGAGGTTGAAGTTCAAAGCGATACGTAAAGACAAAAAGCTGAAGAAAAAGAAAAACTTGATGTAAAGAAGAAAATAATAAAAGAAGCTGAGGAAAAGGCAAGGGAGGACATTGAAAAGAAGAGGAATGAGGATTTTGTTAACACATAATGCATGGATGTCAAAATTTATAATCTAGACACATCCTTTGATCCCTACATGTTATTCATCGACCGTGGGAATTTTCCTCCTTACGAGTTAGGTTTGGGAAAATTCACACCTTCTAAAACTGATGTTTTTGCTTCCTTTAATCTTTCGTGTTAGATAAGGAGAAGAGGTGGTTGGTAAGACATACCCAAAATACATTCAAGTTTCTCATAGTCTTAGAACTCAAAATAATTACAAAAATTTGATGGTAACAAAAATAAAGGCCAACCCTACAGTCGCTACCTATGCAGGATTTGATTTCTTTGAAGTAAATGAATTCAACATTTAGAATATGGTCAAAGAAATGGAAATTTATAAGAGGAGCATTACCACCCTAGAAGGAGAGGTAGATAAATATAAAATAGATATGACTACTATGGAAAAGTTCAAGGCCTACAATTTTGAGTTACATAATGAACTAGAAGAATCTTAAAAACATTCTTCACAGTTTCTCACATACCTGGAGAGAATCAAGGATTAGATAGTGATACTAGCTAGACTTCAGTAAGGCCTATAAGATATACATATAAAGTGGAAAATAGGAGGTCCCAATACAGTAAAATACACTTAGAAGTCTATAGAAAAACCAAAAAGTATGCTAGCCTAGAACAGGGTATCATGGACTGTTACGGAGAAAACTTCCTATGGCTTGGGGTACCACAACAGATAGAGTAACCGCACAAATCAATCCTTTCCTATATGAAATAGAAACCAAACATCTAATAGTAAAGGATCTCGAAACATACCTTATTCCGGACGGTTGATGTAGATCCCCGTTGATCTTTTCCAATCTCGCTTGTATTGATAATTTTCTCTCTCAAAATTCAGCAAACAAGACAAGCATGCTATATATAATTGTGTTAGACCTACTCTAGCATATATAATCAATAACATATAAGCATTTAAAAGAATCCATGGATTCAATACTCATTTAAATACACATTATTGGATAGGAAAAGATATTTCTATTAATATAAATCAAAGATTACAATAGTGACAACCTCTGTCGGCACGTCTGCGAATCGGAGAAACTGAGTCCTCCACTTGCAACTGTAATGTCCCCAACCCTTCGACTGGCGAAGAGGAAGCTACTACACACCAAAACATTTGGGCATCTAGCCCCATGAACGTGTACATTCATTATCATTGTTGAAATGCTGAAATAAAATGCTTGAACTAAAACATGCATATAGGATTATTTATCATACACAGCGGAAGTAACATACATTCATACAAGCATTCAACATGTTCATCATTATCATTAATAGTAATAGGGTTGTAGAAGTAAAATAGAGAAGATTACTTATCTTTATAAAGAAATCATTTCGCAACCAACTATGTTACTGCAACGTTCCACCCAACCATAGGCTAGCATGCTCCTGGATCTTTTAGCAATGCTGCCACCCCCGAGCCGGGCATGACTCCCCAAGGAATAAGGAACTAACAGGCTTACACATAGCAAGGAATAACAACACAACAAGGGTACACAGTTCAGCCAAGCCAACACAGTTGGGTTTATCAGGCGAACAGGAGCTGGGGAAAGGCTAATGCTAAGCTGGTGAGCTCACTGAAGAGCTAGAGACACCAACACCAGAACCAGCCCGGATTCTAGAACACCCACACACACCCAACACAAGGAAGTCTACCCCTTCTCTACAACATAGTCCCTCAGACCCTGATCTTCCCTCTAGTGCTCTTCAGGGGTTGTGGAGAAGAAATCCAGATCAATAGATTTGTCCGTGTGTTTCTCATTCCACCAGGTTTGTCAAGCATCTCAAGCCATCATTCACCAACCCAAAAATAGTCCAGGGACCAATCCGATGAACCCACAACTATCCAACCTTCAATACTATCACTGGGAAACTTACACAGATCGAAAATTGATCAAAAGTCACGGCCAACATACACAGTTCAACACGGATTCACATGAAGAATCACCCCTGATTCCATCAATTCGTGGAAAAGCAATCCCAATAATTTCCACTGCGATCCGAATGGTGAACGAAAATAGTACACAGTCCAATGCATGGAGGAAAAATTCAGTTCTCTGTGTGGATGGAAGAAAATGAATTACAGACCGGCAATTAGCGCGAGAGAGAGGGCGAACCCCCACACAACGGTTGGTAAAACGTTTTATTCCCCCGTCTTGCATGAGGAAGATGAACAACCAAGATCCGAGGGAGTGGGAAGAAACGGTTCCCACGTCGTGGAGAGGAGAGCAAGTGTGGCATGGTAGTGGTCTGCTTGCAAGCCAATCGCTGCCTCCGCTAACAAATGAAAAATAAACCAAGGGAGGTGGCGACACATAGACTTTTTCCTCGTGAATCAATGTTCCACATCCCCCTCCTTTTTCCTTATCCTTTGGAATCATGCCCTTTTTCAATTTAGTTGCTGCGAACATAGCTGGTTGAGTTGTTTAATTAAAAAGTGTGTTTACATGATGTCGTAATTAAATATATGCCGCATGTCCCGATATACCATCGGTGACCATTCCTAATCAAAAACACAACATGACCAAATCCATGGTGGGGCCTTGGCCTTGAGCTCTGCACCAAGATTATTTACAACATATGTATCCTATTTATTTTAATGCAAGCAGGGATTAAAACTGGGGTATTACAGGAACTCCACCACTTCAATCCTCCATCTCTCAATAGCAAGATCACAAGCAAAGGCAAGCTTGGGAAGAACACAAAGTGCTACAAGGGACAAAGGGATGCAGACTCAAGTATAAGCTCCGGCAACAATGGACTATAGTTTTCTTGCTCTTCAATTCCTCCTCCCTCAACCTATCCAAAGGGTTCCTTATATAGTGCTTCAATGGGGTAATGGAAGGTCAAATCCAAGCGGTCTCAAGGCATATGGAAGGCCAAGAGACAAGTGACTCAGATCCACATCAAGGAAAACTCCAAAACTATTTGGCCTTTTGCACACATCCTAATATACACAGGTTTAAAGGTCAAATCCGTGTATATACACGAGAATAGGTTTAAAAGTCATGTATAGCTAATAATGCGTGTTTTTAGGGATGATCTTGGAAACATCAAAGGTACAAAAATGGTCCATGGGGTCTAAAGAGTCTACAAAGGGACAGGGAAGGCCATAAAGGTGTGATCCACCATGTGTGGTAAAATCAGCTATAACAGATGCCCCCTAATGTGTGAGGTTAGAGAGGTCATACGATGGCCGAAATACATTATAGGTCCACCCCAGAAGTGGAGTGATGAAGAACTAGGTGGAAGAACCAGCCATCCAACAGTACAATACAATGATCAAACTTTGCACATAACTGCAAGTAGATATAGCAGTCCCGGATACATAAGAGTACAATGGCCATGAATAGGCATGATACAAAATATGACATGTGTGGTCATCGCCGCATACAATATAGATAGATCAGAATCTCCATGATGAAGATATACAAAGGATCATGATCTCCATGAAGGATGAAGATACATAATGGATCAAGATCTCCATAATGGCTGGAAACATTTGACATATACTGGAATCAAGTCACGAGAGCTGAAATCTCATGAACACTGGCATGATCAAGGAGGTAGCATATATGAAATGCCACCAATCTGGAAGGTCTTCTACACAATCTGCTACGAGTACATGTCCTACTATGTGAATAGAGGTGTCGAGGTCAAATATAGTAGTCCATCGTCTGATTACTGGTCATTGATGTATACCGTTAACAGACGCGAGATCACCCATCGATAATGAAAATGGGAATCAAGGTACTAGAGTGCAAACTAACAAGTGTGAATAAATGTGTTGAGGTTGAACCCTTAAGAGGATCCATCGATTAGGGGACATTGATGTATTCCCAAAATTGTCGATGGCGAGATAACCTACCACTAATGACTGCAAATCTCAAGGAACTCAAAAATGACTCTAGATTCCTATCCTAGAATAAATGATCTGAAGTCGATGGGATGAAATCCGTTGGAAGGAGGGCATTAATGCATCCCTCATCATCCAACATGAGGTACTCAGCAAGGCTATATAATGTGGAAGGACTTGATCATAAAGTGCACAAACCAGTATCAGTACTGGGAATGGCCTACATGCAAAGTCAATAGAACTGAGGAATGCCCGACTCAAGTTTCAACTTCCTTCGAACAAGAGCATAAAGGTGAATGGTGACTGAACGCAGGCAACATATACTCGATATAAAAAACTGTGACATCTTTGCGACATAGTAGGCATCGACAGAGGCTCCATAGGGACTGGAAGCTTAACCAGTCGATGGAGATAAACTCAAAGAAATGAGTACAAATCCTAAAGTAAAACTATTAACCCAACCAATGGATGTGATATACAGTGCTCTGTTCGAAGGTGACATGACTCGACTGTTGGCAAAGATAACATCTTTTCTTGTCCATCTTTTTGGTTTTTGATTTTTTTGGACTTTTTCAAATATTTTGAAAAGCTTGAAAAAGAATAAAAGTGCTTTATAGTTACAGACTAGGAGGAGAGGAGTGTCAATGGGCAAACAAACTAGTTCCATGCAGCGGAACATACCTATGCTCAATACAAGGACACATGTGTAGGATAAAGACACTCGAGGGAAAGTCCCCTCCCGGTAAAAATGGGGAATCAAGTTGCAAAGGATATATAAAATGGCTCTGCGTGGCTAGACATGAGACAAGCTCGAGATATATAGCTGATAATTAAAGTCAGGGAAGCCGGCATAAGGCTCAATGAGGTAGGAAAAACTCATGATAATGCAATTACAACTTGGCATAAGGGAGTCTTGGGGACAAAGGCCAGCAAAAATATTGAGAGGAGTATGAGGCTCTTGCGCAAAGACATGGCGATACTATACAACGGAATCCCACACCCTAAAGGAAAAAATGTCGACATGGGCACCAAATGCAAAAAAGGAGCTAACTAGGGCACCCATGTATGGTCAAGCTCTATCATTCACATCATGTCACTTCTAAAACAATAAGAAGGTTCCGTGACAAGATAGAATGGGTTCATACATAAGGTTATAATGAAATGGTCATGCAAAGTGCACATGGATGTGAAATCTAACCTATATTCCAGTTTAGATATAATACCTAAAAGCGGCACGAACGGGTCAAAACAATGGTCTAAACGACGCTAAAAACAGACTCCTATATCATTAGATTAGTCCAAAATGGTTAGAAACGGTTCAAAACTATAGAAAGGGGGTAAAAAATTTCAAAATTTTTCTATAAATAGTAAAAAATTGAAAAATTATGTATCATTTGAAATTTTTACCCATTTGAGCTTAGAACTTCCAAGGTGAATTCTGGGAGCTTCGTCCAGCAAAATTTGACACCGTTTGTTCTAGGTAACTTCTCATGTCCTCCTCTTCCATTTCATGCAAATTTTTTCAATTTCCATGGCCAAATTTGACTTTTAGGCCAACCTAAATTGGTCATTTCAGCCCACATGGATATCAGGGAATTTTTCGCGTATAGGGCTGGCAATACGCAGAAAAACCGCCCAAAACCACGTACATACGCTACTGTTGCAAAAAGTCGCGTATGCGGCCACGCACATGGTTTTTTAAGGTATATATTGACGAAAAATTACTTTTAATGTGTAGGATGGTTCTAGAATGGAGGGAGAGGGAACATGGAGATGTAGAAGAGGCTGTTCGGGGTGATTTAATGGCTCAACAAGCTCTACGTACATGTGGGCTATACAAGTTTTGGTGTCTCGGTAGCTTGAGGGACAAACCAAGACTCCTGCAGATGCTAGTAGATTACTGGGATCCAGACTCAGAGTCCTTTCATATTGACGGGATGTCCCTCACTATAGAGGTGGAGGACATATATTTCATTACTGGATTGTCCCGATAGGGAGAGGTGGTGAACCTACGCTCTCGCGGGCCTGGAGGTGGCCTCACCATTAATGAGTACATTGCGGTATATTGTTTTTCGGACACAGAAAAGGTTGGGAGTCAAATCCCGATAAACTCCATCCAGGTGCTAGGCCTGAAGGCCATACTATTGGCACTCGGTAGGATAGCTGGTCTAGCATCACTCCACTAGGCCTCACAACCATTGATGTTCTATGCAATGGAGTGCATGAGACCCATAGTACATGACTGGAGCACTGTGCTATTGAGTAACATGAAGCAGCAGCTCAGTGACTGCAAGATGGACAGGGTACGAAACTTCAATTTCGGCAGTATACTGAGCACGTTCTTCTTTGAGTGTGTCCCGAGGCTAAGCCCTAGAGTTGATGTTCCTCCTCACGGGGTTTGAGATACGGCCCAACGACGTTGGGCAGATGCTATGTGCAGACTGGGCGGAGGTAGGGTGTCTAACCCCTACCCAACTAACTTATTTCCATGGTGGCGACAACATATTGTTGCCATCGATGATTATCCCTATGCGGGAATATATTTCTAGGGAGATTCAAACATTCCCCTACCACCACGAGCAGCATACGGTGATATTGGTAATGAATCCCAAACCCTGTTTTTAAAGTTTTTTGAATTATTAAATTTTTTAAATATTTTTTTATATATAGACTCAAAAGACATGTTTTGGTGTGACGACATGATAGTGACAATCTGTCATGTATATGCAAATGTTGGACCACAGTGGCCTGACAACTTCCCTCATCGTAGACGGAGGGGAAGAGGAGATGATATCATGGGTGTGGATGCGGAGCGGATGCTCCAAAGAATCCACACAAACTTTGTACACTTGACACACAGGGTACCCATGGTGCAAGTCGAGGACTTGCCTGAGGCCATGCAGCGTCAAGTGTTTGGTGTACCACGAGCATGGGTTTAGTTATTTTGACGACTATGTAGAGCCGTGGTGTAATACCATGATCAGAACCCCCCTCCTCCTCCACAGGCTTATATACCTGAGAGTGATTCATTTTTGTACTATCATGTATTATATTTTGGTGGCTCGGAAGCCCCATTTTTTAATTATGACACTTATGTATTATGATGTCACATTTTGGATGTTTTAATGAAAAACTTTTATGATGATCGATTTTATTTATTTACATGTGTGTAAAAATGTATGCTTGTGATGTGCTCATGGTCTATGAAACAAATGTCAATCTAACACATAGTTAGCATATGAGTCAGCAACTTGATTAAAAATTCTTGGAACATGTATGTATGTTATGTTGTCAAATTATCGTTCTAACAATCTCACACGTAAGAATCTTCGTAATAATGTCGGATCCCTAATACAATACAAGCCATTAAGTTGTGACACTACTAACTGCGAATCAAGACGTACCTTAAGAGAGAGAACACCATGTGAAATGGCATCCCATAATAGCTCGATAACGGCACTATACTCAACAACATTGTTTGAAGAAGGCCGTAAACATACGCCTCCTAAAGACAATACCTAACCTGTAGGAGTATAAATCACCCAAGCAGTAGAGGCTAAGTGTTGAGTGTGGCATCTAGCACCATCAACAAATCCTATGTAAGCGAAAGACTCCATTGACATCTGCCATAAGAAATGAAAGCTAATCAACAAACCCGATCACCATAAGCAAACCTAACTATGAAAAAAATTGTACAATAATATACAATAATCAGCCCTGGATGAAGATCATGCATAGTAATTTTTAAGATAGAGCCCAATTCTAGGCTCCACCAAGGCTGTCCCTTCATAATCCACCAGCTCATAGGCGCCCTTCTCTAACACACATTTGAATACGTAAGGACCATGCCACATGGGATTAAATTTCCCTAGCCCCAAGGGTTCTTTAGCTTGATCCCACAAAAGGACCAAATCACCTCCACCAAACCTCCTCGGACGGACAGACTTATCATATTGGACCTTAACGCGATGCTTATTTACTTCTAGAGCCACTAAGGAATCTCGGCGCTGCTCATCAAGCTGCTCTAAGTGGACCAAATGTTCCTCCAATGCAGAAGTGTCTGGTAAAAGCTATATAGCTAGCTTCAATAAAGGGATTTTGCATTCAACCGGCAAGACAGACTCCACTCCATGTATGAGCTGATATGGAGAAAAATCAGTGGCAGTCTTAACCGCGGTCCTATAGGCTCACAAAGTAGGATATAACATGATATGCCAATTCGTTTTGCTTTGTGCAATGGTTCGTTGGAGAATGGACTTAAGTGATTTGTTCACTACTTCAACCTATCCATTCGCCCAAGGGTAGTGTTGCGTCTGCAACAATTCCCCAAAATTCTAAAAAAATTTTGGGACCCTCATTTGTTTTGGATTAGCCTGTTTTTCTTCCCTACTTTGATGCAATGGTTTCTCAGAATGTTTGTTTTAATGCCTGGGTTTCTCTACTTACTGCCTTGGAGAGCCTTTGGAAACTAGCCGGATTGCAGCTGTTGAACGTACTTGAAGCTTGTTGAAATCGAAAGTTGTTTTGTTTTGGTTTTCCACCGTTGTGGCTGGTTTTAAGTTTTCACCTCCCGATTACAGAACCTTCCGACTGCCGACCCTTTTATTTACGGCAGGCGCTTTTTTGATTGGGCATCGGACGCTCTTTCAATCTTTTATCCCACCGTTGCGAATGGGCTTTTTATGTCGACTTCCGATTTTCTCCCGACTTACGTGTTTTTCGACTGCTTTCAAGATTTAAGTCGGAACCTTTTACCATGTTATTTTCCCCATTCTAGAAGGTTTTGAGCTTTCACCATCCGATTTGAAAGCCTCCCAGCATCCGACACATGTAACAAAATTGGAAGCTTTCAGTATCTTTTCTTCCATCGTTGCGGAAGGTTTTAAGTTTTCACCTCCCGATTGGAAAACCGTCCGACGGCCAATCATCCGATTATTGCCCGCCATACATGTATACCTAGCTCGGTAGCCATTGTGCCCATCTGCCATTGTGGAAGGCAGATTGCTCCCGGCATCCGATGCAAAGAATTCTCTGATGCCCGATTTTTTGTCTCCTCGCACGTGTGAGAGTTTATATATACGAGGACGACAGTTTGGTTTTTATATTGTTATTTTTCGCTGCCGAGCACCATTGCATTGAGCCGTTGTCCTCTGGAGGGATTGAAGGTTCCCACTGTCGTTGTACCAGCTTCCAGGTGGCAAAGGTAAAATTTCGACCGTCATCGACTCACCATATTTGTCGGGTTACCAGGTAGGCATTTTTGGTCGTTTTCCCGTTACACTTAAACTATTAATGGTTTTCTCCCGTGGTTTGGATGTTCCTGGTGGTTTCCCTCATTCAGCTAGTTCTTAAGCTTATATGAGTGGGAATTTTATCTTTTTGACCATGGGGGGGGGTTTAAGCTTCTGAGCAGTTCTGTCTTGTCGCCCTATTTAGTTTACTGCCTCGCACGCATAGGGTTTGAGCGGTTTCGGCGTAGACAGCCGTTACGCCGTCTGCGCCAAACCTCCCTGCACTGTCATGATAGGTAGGGGACAGACAAGTCTGAGGATTGCTTTAAGGGTTTTGATTGACTGTTGTTTATGTGGTGCGTTACCCAGCCTTTGAGCCATAGCCGTTTCACCTACGCGTTTCTGCGCAGCCTCGCCGAAGCTTAATGTTGGACCCGTAGTTTTCCGGCGGGGATAGGTTTTTGAGAGGTTTTCACGGTCACTAATGTTGTTCCCTCACCACTCAAACCCAGCCTATGTTGCTCATGCCATCACGCGCAGCCCTGTTGTGCTCAGTCACCTAAAACCCTAGCTGGTTAGAGGGGATGTGTCGCCATTACAGTGCGTTAATTGAAAGCAGTGCTGGTAGTTTTTTTGATGGAAGCGTCCTGTGCAGAAAGTGAAAATAATCCCCGCAAAATGTATGGTCAAGTTAATGTAACTATTCCACTGTAAGCCGCATGAGTCTTCATTAGTCTTGGGTCTACTGGGATTTATGGTTAAAAATGTTGACTGGCACGAGCCTTCGCTATGTTTTCTATGCAATAGAATAATAGCTGAATGTTGCACCTTGCATATGATATACATGTTTGTTTCAATGGATTTCTATCATGGGAAAAGTGGCATGTTGCAGAATAGTGTAGATTTAATACTGGCATAAGTATGGTTGATAAGCTTAGTATTATGCAGCAGCAATAGATTGCTCACTTTATTGCACAGGACTAAGTTTGCTTCATATAGATCAGGTCATAGAATATTGCACCTAGTCTCAAGGCATTATAGGGCTGAACAATGTATGCATTTGTTGCACCGAACGTTATCATACTAGACGTAGGAAAATAGCACATTGCACAGTATTGCATACTAGTTCGATTATTCAGCCCGAAGGGCTTATGTCTTAATTTCATTGACTAGTTACAGTCATGATACACTTGAGAAAGAATAAACTGCTCCACAATGTCTGCAATTCGAATTGCTTAATGTCACAATGTTATACACGGCAGGAGGAACTTACAATGTCCAAAAGACAAAAGAAAAAGGCCCCAGTGGTGGAAGAAGTACCACAAGCAGAAGCTGAAACAAAGACTGAATACATATATGAAGATACCCAGTGTGTTTCTGGTGTTGAGCCTGAATACAAATGGGATGACATATATAGATTGATTTCCTACAGGGAGGTTCCCGACATGGGTCTCGAAGAAGAACCCATTTATGCCAACATAGAGAAATCCACCATCATGAAGGTTGCTACCAGACCAGAGCTGTTCCCATGCTCTGAGGTAATTGGATGGATTCTGCCACATGAAAACACAAGCTCAATGATCATAGGAAATGTTGAAGGCCAGGGCTATGCTACATTCAGCCTAGGATATGTGGCGTTGGCCTATCACCTGCCAGAACCTCAAATATTTCTATCTGATGCTTGGCTGGATCACATCAGAATGGACCTAGTGGAAACCCTTAAGAGAATGCTCTTACCGGGAAAGCTGTACTGACATAGATAGAACAGTGAGTATGTTACAGCGAGCTTGAGGGATCCTTACAGATTTATAGCCTTGATGCTTAATAGGATCTTCAGGAGAGCTCATGGCAGACTCTTCAAATTTGAATGGATACCCATTATGTTTCATGTAGCAACTCAAGGAACAGTCTTCAATTGGGCCAACCTTGTATCAAGCAGTCTTTCTTCTTGCTTGGCCACAGCACAGGGAGGAGAAACCCAGAAAAAATCCGAATTCTATATGAGCTCAATGTTAATAGACTGCATATTGTGCCACCAACCTTTCCCCGATCTCAAATGCATCTGGGACAGGGAAAGGATGCCCGTATATGCAGCTTACAGACTATTGTGGGCTCACTAATATCATAGCCATTACAGAGAGGTCTGTGATCATTTCATTATGCCACTCTACACTCTCATTTTTCGAAAGGAATGTGACTATATGTCAGAAGGTGCCATGCAGGTAATACAAGAATATGCATATTATTTCTTGATGACAATGGCATGTATTTCAGAATGTATGGAGGGTCGAAGACACCTTTACTACTGCCCAAATATGCTACGGATTATATAGTCCATAAAGAGGTGGTCAGGAAGGTGTTCATTGACAGAATAGGTCATTTCTTATTCCAACACAAGAAAACTGCATACCCTCCCCTGCCATTCAAGCTAGGTAGCTACAAATTCACCAGGGTGAAACAAGCTGCCGAATTCATAGAGGAATTAGGGAAGTTCCATTTTGGTGAGATTCCTTTCAGGCGAAATGATACCATTGGCAAAATAGCTGAGCACTGTAAAGAGCATAAGGTGTTTTTCGAATATACCCATCATTTCGATAAGGAAGAATCTATCTTCCGGAGTGCTCCAAACCTGACAACTCTAAAAAGAAGGTTCAGGCCAAAAAGCAACACCAAGGGTGGAAAAGGGGCTGAACAAGCCAAAGTTGAGCAAGCCAGATCTGAAGAAGAAGCCAAAAGGAGAAATGAGGAAGCTCAGAGGCTAGAAAAAGAGGCTGCAGAATTGCTACAGATGGGAGAAGAAGAAAAAAGAAAAGCTTCCCAAGAAGCAGCCGAGAAAGCAAAAGCAGCTGCCCAAGAAACGAAAAAAGTAGCTAGACAAGCAGCTGAAGAAGCAAAGAGAAAGCTAGATGAAGAGCCCCAAAAGCAGTAGGTTGAAAGAACAGAGTTGCCACAACAATCAGTTGCTGAAACATCAACGGGACAGACCCAGGAGGAGGCAAACCCCGAGGTACAGATCTGTCAAGTACCTGATGCTAGCACCCTTGTGACCCCTACACTCCAGCTAGTGCCTTTCATCCAGAAAAAGGGTGAAGAAGTCCCCGACTTCAATACTGTCTATTATGATAGGGCTACCAAGAGAATAATGAAGAGGACAGAAAAAAGGGTAGAGGCAGAAGGAATGGCTGGCAAAATGATAACAGATACGGCTGTGATGATAGGAACAGACGTAGATCCAAGGCTTACCATAAGGGCCGGGACTGCAATACTACATGCCTCAGAGGACAACATAGACAAAGCGATGGCTGAACTAGAGTCATACAAGAAATCTTCTGCTCAGTTGAAGGATACCTTGAAGAGAGAAAGAGAGGAGGGAAATAGGTTAAAGCGGAAATTTGAACACTTACAGAGGGAAATGAGGACTGTTGAAGCTGAATTGCAGGCCCTACATGAAGAAAGGCACGCTCAGGAGACTACACAAGAACACCTTGAGCAAGTGCAAGCAGAAGAGTAGGAGTTGAAGAAGGAGAAGGAGCAGTTGCTACAAAAGGTGGAGGACCTAGATGAATAGATAAAAATCCTTATGCAAGTAAATGATTTGCATTCCCAGAAACTGACAGAGTAACACCAAGAGCAGCTTGCCTCTCTGACCGCTGATCTGGAGGCAGCAAAGGAATAGCAAGTAAATCTGCAACCTTTCAAGGACCATATCCTGGCTCAGAAGGCTAAAATGCTACAGCTGCAGACCGCTCTGGAAGAAGAAAGGTGCAAATTCCTTCAGATTGACAGCAAGCTAGAAGAAATCATGGAAACTTCCTCATACTTTGTTGATCAATCTCAGGATGTTCTTGAGGTCTTGAGTGCCAGAATGGTGAGGCCGGAAGATGATGCCGAGACTCCAGAAGGGCTACCAGCAAAAGACCATCAAGCCCTCAAGAGAGATCACAACCTAGTAGAGTTCGCCATCGGTACTGCAGAAGACTTCAAGAAGGCTGTAAAAAAGATGCAGGGAGCATGCTCAGAAAATTTCAGAAGGCTCCTGAATACGTACAACCGATGTCAAATAGAGGCTGAGCATAGGCTTGAGGAGTTCCTAGACCATGAGGCCTTTGTGGAAATATTGCAGAAAAGATATCAAGATGCAGAGGCCAGAACTCAACAGATTAGAACCATTGATGACCTAGTGCTGAAGAACTAGGTAGGCCACGCAGTCGTTAGCATGCAATTTCTAGAAGATCAGCTTCAGTTGAGCCCAGCAAGGATCGAGGCCATCAGGAACCAAGTTGAAAAGTTTGAAATCAACATTCAGTTCCTGGAGCCATGCGCATTTGAAGGCATTGCTACTGAAGCAGCAGCGTGGAAAAAGTTCTTAGATAGCCAAGCGGGACCCTCCTCATAAAGGACCGGTCAATTTTGTAATAATTTAATAATTATGTAAAAGCTTTTTGAGAAGTGAGGTGTTGGGAAAACTAAAGGTTGGGAAGCCCAAAGGTCACTTTGGGAAGCCCAACCATTTTACCTTTTTGTATAAAAGTAGGAAGCGTAGAGAGAAAAGTAGTAAGACTGGTGATGACGTATTGTAAGAAGAACTATTTCCTTTTGCAATAAAAATTTACAGTTTGCCTGTTGAAAGAAGATCGGTGGGATTTCAATGTTTTGCCATGGATAGTCGGAAGATGAACTATTTTGTTTTCCAGCATTGTATCCATGAATCGTGAGATCGTTCTAACTTTACGACCTATGTCTTTGTTTATATGATTTCTGATTTATTTAATGAAACAACCACCATGAGTAATGTAAGCTGATCATAAACAATTAGCTATCTGGTTGTTGAAATATCTTTCATTTGTCCATGCTTGTAAAAGTAAATGTCAGCTATCTGTAATTGCTTTTATCATGTGTGCACGCCCACATTACTCATATATGAATTACAAGTTGGCTCCCCGGGGATAGATAGGTAGATAGATAGGTAGTTAGCTCATCTCATTGCTGCATGTGTGACTCAGATGCTAGTGAGCCTAAGATGAGAGGTAAGAACCTGCGCATCACTTTGTGAATGCTCCTTGCTTCCTTCACCACCCCTGCATAATTAGGTAGATACTTGCATTCCATTCTTAAGTAAAAAAATTACAAATTCCAGTGGACCAGGCCGCAATCAGTAACCCCTTTTTTGTTACTTTGACCTACAGTGGCCGGACCGTAAACCGAACGGATTCCCTATAACAAACAGTCAACGGGCTAGTTGGGAACGTTGATTGGGGAGAATCCCTTACTGTTGCCACCTACGAATTTACAGGCCTCAATAGATTTGGTGCTAGAAGGAGGGCTTCCAGTAAATGGCTGGCCTTGGAACTTAATTTTCCCGAGACTATCCAACCAGCAAATGTTTGAAGCGTTCAACCTAACTCAGATATTTGCAGATTCCGGTGCTATCCTTGAAGGACTGTTTTTCCTAGTGTTTCATTCGTTTACTCATGGCTGGTAATCAACCCAACCCTTTGTCAGCATGGAGAGCTAGGTCACCTCTGAACCTAAAACCTCCTTTGCATAATCTACCTCAAGCCTTTGACAAGCTCTTGCCCAAGTTTGACCCGGAGGAAGGGATTGCTGTAGACGATCATCTTCAAAGCTTCTACCTAGCATTAGAAGGGATAAGGGCTGGAGAGTATGAAGATGTGGTCTGTAGGCTGTTCCCACACACTCTGAAAGGAGCAGCAGCATCTTGGTATTTCAGTTTTCCTGCAAACTCCATTCCTAATTGGGACACTTTTGAAAGAGTTTTCAAAAGTAAATACACAACCCAAAAAACGCACGCCTCATTGATGAAAGGTCTTGGTCGGTTAAGAAAAGAGAAGAAGGAAAAGGTGCGTAGTTTCACCCAGAGATTTTCACTGTACCTAAAAAACTTTTCTGCAGTTGATAGACCTTCAGACAAGGTTTTGATTGAGTATTACACCTCAGCCCTAGGGCCTGAGCTGGCCATGTTTGCTAAGATGAAAGTCAAGCCTACACTGGTAGATACTTATGAAGAGGCTGAGAGGGTAGAGGCTGAAAGTGAGAGTGTAGAAGATTATCCTGATCCACTTGAAGACAGAGTTACCGCGAGAAAAATCTCTTTGCTGTCTAAACCTAGAGAAGATCAACCACACGATTACCAAGGAATGATGAAAATGCTTCAGAAATTGTCCAACCAAATAATAGACTTGGAGAAAGAAAGGGATATTCAGAAAACCTATAAGCCTCACTATCCGAAAAAAGAGGGTAACAACCAATGGCAAGTCCCTCCTCCCAATTCGGCATCAATAAACATAACAGAAATAGGAGGGGATAATTTCTGTACTTTTCACCAACAACCCCATTCTGAGAATAAGTGTCCTCAATGGTTACATTCAATGACATTGGTGATGAACAAGTTGTTGGACCCTAAATTGGCTAAGGACAGTGGCAAGGAAGAAGAGGAGAAACAGATCATAAGAAAACCAGAGGATGATACTATGTTCTCATGGAATGGTATCTCACTATTCAACACTAAATATGATACTCCTAAATCCGAATGCACCTCTATAAATATGAAGGACATGAGATTCATAGGCCAAGACAATGCAATGGTTTCTAAAATTAACAAGTGGCAGGAGAATGTTAAGAGATTGGACGAGGGAAAAATGCGTAAGAACAATACCCTCAACCAGAGGACAGAGCCAATCACTGAGACTATCAAACCTGTAGAAGGATAGACAGGTGTTAGTGGGGAAAACCGTGAGGAAACTCAAGAGCTAACAACGGATATACCTACTCAAAACCAACTAGGAGAAGAAGACCAAGAGCCAGGTTGGAAAGAAAACCTTGACACCCCACCTTTTCTTTTGACTCTAGAAATGTTGAATTATAACGTGCATAACTGCTTGGTGGACTCTGGAGCAGCAGTGAATGTGATTCCCTTTGAGATTTGTAAAAATATTAATGGACAGCTGGAGTCCACACCTCGTGAAGTAACGCAGTTCGATCGCACAGGTGTAAAAGTAATGGGAGAAATGAAGAATGACCTCATTTGTTTGGTTGCTAATAACAAGATATGTCAATTTATTGACATTATGGTGGCTGACATACCAAGGGGATATGGGCTCATTCTCAACCATGATTGGTTTGCCAGATTGAAAGGTTATTTTGCTTCAGATTGGTCACATCTACTGTTGCCTCTCAAAGGCACCCCAAATCCAATAAAAATTCTGAGAGAACCATACATGAAATATACTATCACTAAGTTAGGAGAAGACAATGAGTCTACTGATTCTATCTTGGGAACTATCTGACTGAGTGTAAGCTGGGACATCACACTTCAAGAAAGGCCAGTTCCATGATTGACACCCAGCCCGAACTCCTTCAACTTCCTCAGGCTGTGAGAGATGATTATAGAATTGTAGACATGTGTTCAGTTTCAAAAATAGCACAGATAGACCATGGTTAGGTATCTCATGTCTATGATTTAGCCCATCCTTTAACTCATCATGATTAAATATTTTCAGGGGTGGGCAATAATTTTTTCGTTTCTGGTGCTTTGTACATAAATAAATTGTTTGTGGCTTTGATACTTTTTCTTTTGATTATTTGATTTAATGCCGTTTTATTTTATTTTATTGTTTTGCTAGCATTTTGTTTGGTTTTGAATAAAGAGGCAAACTTTTGGTTGCAAGGGAAACATCAGGGTTCTTTATTAACTTAAATCTTGAGCAGAAGACCATGCTCCAAAGTATGGAATGTCTTCTAGTAGCAGTGTTCCTAGCTGGCAACACATTCATTGAAGTCTTACTTAACCCCTGTAAATAACTCAGAGGTGAAAAGGGTCTGAGGTACTATTTCGAGGCTCCATCCATTTCACATCTTAAATGCCCAAGGAAGGGACAGCAAAAGACCCTCAGAAAGGAAGCAGAGTGAAACAGTATATCATATATAAATGATCCCATGCCATAAATTAAGAAAAGGCTAAAAGCTATTAAGAGTCAAGACTCCTGAAAGAAACAAGACATATCAAAGCAGAGCTTGAAAAAACCTTAGCATAAAAGTACTAGATGGCCACGAGATCCTCTCCGTCCGTGAACTAAAATATGAAATACACTGTTCACACAAAAGGACACTATGGGATAGAGGATCCTGAATGAAAATTCAATAAGGAAAGGCCTGAAGGAGGACTCATATCAAAAGAACTAAGGTTCAAAAGGCACAAAAGTGCAGATGGTGTGGGAATGAGGAACAAAAGGATGATATTGCTACCCTCTGTTACAATCCTGTGGTGTCTAAGCTGTAACTACCAAAGGGCAGGTAAAATAAACCTCATTTATTTGGCCTCAAAAGAGTTATTCAGACCTAAAACACTGCTGATGTTACCTTCTCCCGAAAGAATGGGCTTCTTCTAAGTAATTTAATGCATAATTTAGGCTGGCTTAGGAATGTAGACATCTAGAAGATTTCAATTTTAGTCAGACATTCTTGAGTTGGAGAAAGGTTAATTCAGAGATCTGGAGTTCACCAGGTAGTCGCCAATTATTGCGTCTGCAACAATTCCCCAAAATTCTAAATTTTTTTTGGGACCCTCATTTGTTTTGGATTAGCCTCTTTTTCTTCCCTACTTTGATGCAATGGTTTCTCAAAATGTTTGTTTTAATTCCTGGGTTTCTCTACTTACTGCCTTGGAGAGCCTTTGGAAACTAGCCGGATTGCTGCTGTTGAACGTACTTGAAGCTTGTTGAAATCGAAAGTTGTTTTGTTTTGGTTTTCCGCCGTTGCGGCTGGTTTTAAGTTTTCACATCCTGATTGTAGAACCTTCTAACTTCTGAACCTTTTATTTACAGAGGGTGCTTTTTTGATTGGGCATCGGACGCTCTTTCAATATTTTATCCCACCATTGCAGATGGGATTTTTATGTTGACTTCCGGTTTTCTCCCGACTTACGTGTTTTTCGACTGATTTCAAGATTTAAGTCGGAACCTTTTACCATGTTATTTTCCCCATTCTAGAAGGTTTTGAGCTTACCCCAACCGATTCAAAAGCCTCCCAACATCCGACGCATGTAACAAAATCGAAATCTTTCAGCATCTTTTCTTCCGCCGTTGCGGAAGGTTTTAAGTTTTCACCTCCCGATTGGAAAATCGTCCGATGGCCGATCGTCCGATTATTGCATGCCATACATGTATACCCGACTCGGTAGACGTTGTGCCCATCCGTTTTTGCAGAAGGCAGATTGCTCCCGGCATCCGATGCGAAGAATTCTTCGATGCTCGATTTTTTGTCTCCTCGCACGTGCGAGAGTTTATATATACGAAGACGACAGTTTGGTTTTTATATTGTTATTTTTCGCTGTCGAGCACCATTGTGTTGAGTTGTTGTCCTCTAGAGGGAGTGAAGGTTCCCACTGTCGCTGTACTAGCTTCCAGGTGGCAGAGGTAAAATTTCGACCGTCATCGACTCACCATATTTGCCGGGTTACCAGGTAGGCCTTTTTGGTCATTTTCCCGTTACACTTAAACTATTAATGGTTTTCTCCCGTGGTTTGGATGTTCCTGGTGGTTTCCCTCATTCAGCTAGGTCTTAAGCTTATATGAGTGGGAATTTTATCTTTTTGACCATGGGGGGGGGGGGGGGCAGTTTAAGCTTCTGAGCAGTTCTGTCTTGTTGCCCTATTTAGTTTACTACCTCGCGCACATAGGGTTTGAGGGGTTTCGGCGTAGACAGCCGTTACGCCATCTGTGCCAAACCTCCCTGCACAGTCATGATAGGCAAGGGATAGATAGGTCTGAGGATTGATTTAAGGGTTTTGGTCGACTATTGTTTCCGTGGTGCGTTACCCAGCCTTTGAGCCATAGCCGTTTCACCTACGCATTTCTACGCGGCCTCACCGAAGCTTAATGTTGGACCCGTAGTTTGCCGGGGGGGATAGGTTTTTGAGAGGTTTTCACGGTCGCTAATGTTGTTCCCTCACCACTCGAACCCAACCTGTGTTGCTCATGCCATCACGCGCAGCCCTGTTGTGCTCAGTCGCCTAAAACCCTAGCTGGTTAGAGGGGATGTGTCGCCATTACAGTGCGTTAATTGAAAGCAGTGCTGGTAGTGTTTTTGATGGAAGCGTCCTGTGCAGAAAGTGAAAATAATCCCCACAAAATGTATAGTCAAGTTAATGTAACTATTCCACCGTAAGCCGCATGAGTCTTCATTAGTCTTGGGTCTGCTGGGCTTTATGGTTAAAATGTTGACTGGCACGAGCCTTCGCTATGTTTGCTATGCAATAGAATAATAGCTGAATGTTGCACCTTGCATATGATATACATGTTTGTTTCAATGGATTGCTATCATGGGAAAAGTGGCATGTTGCAGAATAGTGTAGATTTAATACTGGCGTAAGTATGGTTGATAAGCTTAGTATTATGTAGCAGCAGTAGATTGCTCACTTTATTGCACAGGACTGAGTTTGCTTCATATAGATCAGGTCATAGAATATTGCACCCTAGTCTCAAGGCATTATAGGGCTGAACAATGTATGCATTTGTTGCACTGAACATTATCATACTAGACATAGGAAAATAGCACATTGCACAGTATTGCATACTAGTTCGATTATTCAGCCCGAAGGGCTTATGTCTTAATTTCATTGACTGGTTACAGTCATGATACGCTTGAGAAAGAATAAAATACTGCACAATGTCTACAATTCAAATTGCTTAATGTCACAATGTTATACATGGCAGGAGGAACTTACAATGTCCAAAAGACAAAAGAAAAAGGCCCTAGTGGTGGAAGAAGTACCACAAACAGAAGCTGAAGCAAAGACTGAATACATATATGAAGATACCCAGTGTGTTTCTGGTGTTGATCCTGAATACAAATGGGATGACATATATATATTGATTTCCCGCAGGGAGGTTCCCGACATGGGTCTCGAAGAAGAACCCATTTACGCCAACATAGAGAAATCCTCCATCATGAAGGTTGCTACAAGACCAGAGCTGTTCCCATGCTCTGAGGTAATTGGATGGATTCTTCCACATGCAAACACAAGCTCAATGATCATAGGAAATGTTGAAGGCCAGGGCTATGCTGCATTCAGCCCAGGATATGTGGCGTTGGCCTATCACCTGCCAGAACCTCAAATCTTTCTATCTGATGCTTGGCTGGATAACATCATAATGGACCTAGTGGAAACCCTTAAGAGAATGCTCTTTTCGGGAAAGCTGTACTGACATAGACAGAACAGTGAGTATGATACAATGAGCTTGAGGGCTCCTTACAGATTTATAGCCTTGATGATTAATAGGATCTTCAGGAGAGCTCATGGCAGACTCTTCAAATTTGAATGGATACCCATTATGTTTCATGTAGCAACTCAAGGAACAGTCTTCAATTGGGCCAGCCTTGTATCAAGCAGTCTTTCTTCTTGCTTGGCCGCAGCACAGGGAGGAGAAACCCAGAAAAAATCCGAATTCTATATGAGCTCAATGTTAATAGACTGCATATTGTGCCACTAGCCTTTCCCCGATCTCAAATGCATCTGGGATAGGGAGAGGATGCCCGTATATGCAGCTTACAGACTATTGTGGGCTCACCAATATCATAGCCATTACAGAGAGGTCTGTGAGAATTTCATTATGCCACTCTGCACTCTCATTTTTCAAAACAAATGTGACTGTATGTCAGAAGGTGCCATGCAGGTAATACAAGAATATGCAGATTATTTCTTGACTGACAATGGCATGTATTTCAGAATGTATGGAGGGTCAAAGACACCTTTACTACTGCCCAAATATGCTACAGATTATATAGTCCATAAAGAGGCAGTCAGGTAGGTGTTCATTGATGGAATAGGTCATTTATTGTTCCAACACAAGAAAACTGCATACCCTCCCCTGCCATTCAAGCTAGGTAGCTACAAATTCACCAGGGTGAAACAAGCTGCCGAATTCATAGAGGAATTAGGGAAGTTCCATTTTGGTGAGATGCCTTTAAGGTGAAATGATACCATTGGAAAAATAGCTGAGCACTATAAAGAGCATAAGGTGTTTTTCGAATATACCCATCATTTCGATAAGGAAGAATCTATCTTCCGGAATGCTCCAAACCTGACAGCTCTAAAAAGAAGGTTTAGGCCAAAAAGCAACACCAAGGGTGGAAAAGGGGCCGAACAAGCCAAAGCCGAGCAAGCCAGAGATGAAGAAGAATCCAAAAGGAGAAATGAGGAAGCTCAGAGGCTGGAAAAAGAGGCTGCAGAATGGCTATAGATGGGAGAAGAATAAAAAAGAAAAGCTGCCCAAGAAGCAGCCGAGAAAGCAAAAGCAGCTGCCCAAGAAATGGAAGAAGTAGCTAGACAAGCAGCTGAAGAAGCAAAGAGAAAGCTAGATGAAGAGCTCCAAAACCAGGAGGCTAAAAGAACAAAGTTGCCACAACAATCAGTTGCTGAAACATCAACGAGACAGACCCAGGAGGAGGCAAACCCCGAGGTACAGATCTGTCAAGTACCTGCTGCTAGCACCCTTGTGACCCCTACACTCCAGCTAGTGCCTTCCATCCAGAAAAAGGGTGAAGAAGTCCTCGACTTCAATACTGTCTATTATGATAGGGATACCAAGAGAATAATGAAGAGGACATAAAAAAGGGTAGAGGCAGAAGGAATGGCTGGCAAAATGATTTGCATTCCCAGAAACTGACAGAGCAACACCAAGAGCAACTTGCCTCTCTGACCGCTGATCTGGAGACAGTAAAGGAACAACAAGTAAATCTGCAGCCTTTCAAGGACCATATCCTGGCTCAAAAGGCTAAAATGCTACAGCTACAAACTGCTCTGGAAGAAGAAAGGTGCAAAGTCCTTCAGATTGAAAGCAGGCTAGAAGAGATCATGGAAACTTCCTCATACTTCGTTGATCGATCTCAGGATGTTCTTGAGGTCTTGAGTGCCAGAATGGCGAGGCTGGAAGATGATGCCGAGACTCCAGAAGGGATACCATCAAAAAACCATCAAGCCCTCAAGAGAGATCACAACCTAGTAGAGTTCGCCATCAATACTGCAGAAGACTTCAAGAAGGCTGTAAAAAAGACGCAGGGAGCATGCTCAGAATATTTCAGAAGGCTCCTGAATATGTACAACCAATGTCAAACAAAGGCTGAGCATAGGATTGAGGAGTTCCCGGACCATGAGGCCTTTGTGGAAATATTGCAGAAAAGATATCAAGATGCAGAGGCCAGAACTCAACAGATTAGAACCATTGATGACCTAGTGCTGAAGAACGAGGTAGGCCACGCAGCCGTTAGCATGCAATTTCTAAAAGATCAGCTTCGGTTGAGCCCAGCAAGGATCGAGGCCATCAGGAACCAAGTTGAAAAGTTTGAAATCAACATTCAGTTCCTGGAGCCATGCGCATTTGAAGGCATTGCTACTGAAGCAGCAGCGTGGAAAAAGTTCTTAGATAGCCAGGTGGGACCCTCCTCATAAAGGACCGGTCAATTTTGTAATAATTTAATAATTCTGTAAAAGATTTTTGAGAAGTGAGGCATTGGGAAAACTAAAGGTTGGGAAGCCCAAAGGTCACTTTGGGAAGCCCAACCATTTTATCTTTTTGTATAAAAGTAGGAAGCGTAGAGAGAAAAAGGGGATTTTTTCCCCAGTAAGACTGGTGATGACGTATTGTAAGAAGAACTATTTCCTTTTGCAATAAAAATTTACAGTTTTCCTGTTGAAAGAAGATCGATGGGATTTCAATGTTTTTCCATGGATAGTCGGAAGATGAAATATTTTGTTTTCCAGCATTGTATCCATGAATCGTGAGATCATTCTAACTTTACGACCTATGTCTTCGTTTATATGATTTCTGATTTATTTTATGAAACAACCACCATGAGTAATGTAAGCTGATCATAAACAATTAGCTATCTGGTTGTTGAAATATCTTTCATTTGTCCATGCTTGTAAAAGTAAATGTCAGCTATCTGTAATTTCTTTTATCATGTGTGCACGCCCACATTACTCATATATGAATTATAAGTTGGCTCCCCGGGGATAGATAGGTAGATAGATAGGTAGTTAGCTCATCTCATTGCTGCATGTGTGACTCAGATGCTAGTGAGCCTAAGACGAGAGGTAAGAACCTGCGCATCACTTTGTGAATGCTCCTTGCATCCTTCACCACCCTGGATAATTAGGTAGATACTTGCATTCCATTCTTAAGTCAAAAAATTACAAATTCCGGTGGACCAGGCCGCAACCGGTAACCCCTTTTTTGTTACTTTGACCTACGGTGGCTGGACCGTAAACCAGATGGATTCCCTATACCAAACAGTCAATGGGCTAGTTGGGAATGTTGATTGGGGAGAATCCCTTACTGTTGCCGCCTGCGAATTTCCAGGCCTCAACAGGTAGTAAGAAGAGGAGTGTTGGTGCTTATACCCTAAATTCAAGGCCAACTCTTCCATCATTCGATTCTGAAAGTGCCTACCATGGTCAGTGACAAGCTCTTTCGAAATTCCAAACCAAGTGATAATTTGGTTGAATACGAAATGCACGGCTGTCTCACCGTTGGATTTAATCATGGGCACATCCTCAGCCCATTTCATGAAATAATCAACAACCACTATAATATGATGATGCCCCCCAGCTGAAGCTGGGTTGCAATCCATGAATTCAAGCCCCCACTTGGTGAAGGGACTAGTAGTGATAATCGGATGTAACGGGATAGGATGTGAGCGCATATTGCATGCAAACACCTGGAAAGGGTGACACTTCTTGATCACATTGACACAATCTTTGAGGATCGACGGCCAAAAATATCCTGCTCTAAATATTTTTTGGGGCTGTAGAAAGCCCAGATAAATGACCACCACACACCCCTTCGTGGCAATCATTCAGCACAAACTCAGCCTCTTCATGGGTTAAGCAACGACATAAAATGGAATCTACCCCACGGCGGTACAAAGTGTTATCCACTATAAGGTAGTTCTTAGATACGTGACGTAATTGTCGTCGCTCATCCCGTGAAAGGTGAGTAGGGACCTTCAATGTTTGTAAATATATGATGATATCCCCATACCATGGATCCAGAGTTGAGATAAGGAAAATATGCTCATCGACAAACGTATCCTCATAAACCTCCTCCTCCCCCTCACTTGGGAAATAAAAAATGAGCTCCGCAAAAATCAACAACTTCTTCAATTTTGCCGAAACAAACTCGAGATCGAATTCTTGCAAAATAACAATCCACTTATTATACTTTCCCCCGATCATCCTCCTAGTGAGGACGAACTAAAATGGATTGAAATGAGCTACCACCAAGGTCTGTCGAAGGAGAATGTAGTGTCTCAATCTCTGAACTGCATGAATGGTAGCTAAGGCAAGTTTCTCCACATGGGAATAACAGAGTTCCGTATCTATAAGGTTCTCGATCAAATAATATATGACATGCTCATGGAGCTCCTCATCCTCTTGAACCAGAAACATACCAATAATCTCCATGGACATAGCCACATAAATAAAAAATTCACGGCTATAGTCGAGTGGACTAAGCATGGGGGCCGATGCTAAGGCTCACTTAAGAGCATCAAAGGAATCCTGGACTCGCTCATCCCAGCAAAAGGTAGTGTCCTTCTTTAAAAGACGCATAAAGCCTTTAGTCAAATTGGCAAAGTTAACCACGAATCTCCGTAAGAAATTTTCCATGCCTTGCAAACATTGAAGATGTCTAATATTTCGCGGGGGAGACAATTGAAGTATTTCCTCAACCTTTAAGGGATCAACTCTTATACCCTCCTTGGAAACAATGAATCCTAGCAACCGACCAGACTTCACACAAAATATGCATTTATGTGGATTTAACCTAACCAAGTACTGGCGGCATCTTTCGAATACTAATCTCAAATGGTATGAATGACGCATTCTCAATCGAGAATGAGCAGCAAGGCCATCCAAAAAGACTTCAATAATCGATTTGAGATCGTGAAAAATTAAGGTCATAGCCTGCTGAAATGTGGCTCTGGCATTTTTAAGACCAAAAGGCGTCTTCCAATATGAAAACGTACCCCAAGGACAAATAAAGGTAGTTTTGTGTTGATCCCTAGGTTGGATATGAATCTAATTATATCTGGAAAAGCTGTCCATAAAGGAAAATACCTCGCTTCCGACACACTCTTCCAAAATTTGATTAATAAATGGTGTGGGAAAATTATCCTTAGGACAAGCATGATTTAAATCATAGAAATCAGTGCATATACGGATCGTTCCCTGTTTCTTATCAACCAGAATAGGGTTTGAAACCCACTTTGTCAAGATAACGGGATAGATAAAACCGACTTTTAACAGCTTCTCTATCTCTGCCTTAATCGCGGGTGCTTTTCTAGGCTTCACCGCACACAAACATTGTCGAAGAGGCTTTGCATTCGGATAGGTCTTAATTTCATGTTTGACAATATGAGGGTCGATACCTAGTGTTATGCCTAAAGTTGAACCTAGACTACAGGGGTTCAAGCTTAAAGAAATCTTTTTAAAAAATATAAATCAATAAACTCAAAATGAAAACCAAGTTGGTATGAAATCAAAGCTATTGGAAAATCACACAATTATCAAAGAACTAGGCTGGTATGTCATGAGAGCTATAAGAGAATCACAAAATCATACAGGAACTGTATAACATAAAACAAGATACAAGATCCAATATCCCAGTAACTACGATCATGAAGTCATGAAATGAAACTGCCTCTGTTTTTTAAAAGTATATGGGATAATTGTATTTCAACATAAAAATCACTGCAATGGAATTCAATGGACCATATACATGATAAATTACAAGAAACAAAATTCATAACACACACAGACAAATCATAATCATACTCATTCAAGGTAGAACCTGTATTGAAGATGTAAAGTATTTTATGTCATACAGAGAGTGATCAAAACTGGATCTTCATAACTCCAAAAATGTCAACCCCCCCTGTCTCATCTAGAGACTCTCCTTAAATACAAAACATCTGTTTGTTTCTAAGATAGCTATAAGATCCTATTTCTATGGATCAATCTCTTTCAAAAATAGAAAGGTCAATCCCTTTTAAATAGTTTTTTAATACAAGTGTAAACTAAAAGAGACATCTGTCAACAAACAGAATTGCTTTCACAAGCAAACTATAACTCTAAACCCTTAAATGGAGCCTCTAAAATGGTAATAGAAATAACGTTTGCTCTAAATCCCAATGGCATCATAATCAATTTTGTAGGATAGCTCAAACTCTGATTAGAAACCCATATAGACGAATAAAACCAGCAGCATCCAATACATGAAAACTTGCTCCTCACAGGGCTATAGTACAAGCTTGCACCATCTCAACTCTTGAAAAGTGGATTAGCTTGTCCTCTCCAATCATGACTTCCTCTATAAGTTTTCAATGCCCAAGTTTAACTGATTCTGGATTGTCAAAGGTTGAAGCAATTTCTCCCCTAGTTACAAGAGCTAAGCATTCAATTCCATCAAAATCAGCATGCTCAATGGCAAGTATTCCAGCATCAGCAAACAACTCTTCTGGAAAATTATAGATCAACTGTCTATTTACAAAACAATTAATTCCATGTGCAATAATCTTCTACACCTTCTTCCTCATTTTCTCTTTTTCTGCTGTCTCAATATCTGCTACTTTTTCCATTGAATCTACCCGTACACGAGCTCCATAAATTTTGATCTTATCAGTATCCATAGCAGTATTTGCCACCAAAATGTTTGCATTCTCAATATGCTTTGGATGGCCAACACCAATTTTCTTGTCCAAAATAAACCCTTCATCTAGAAATGAATCCTTTAAATACCCTCCTGCTTTTTTGATGATTTGTATTGATTCCAAGTTTGTACTTCCCTTAAGCCGCATAACTGCATCAACAACCAAAGATGCAAAATGTTCTTTGTCTTGTGAAAGGATTTTGGAACTGAGCATGGTCATTGAAATGTTCATCAAGTCAGACCTGAAGGATTCTGCATTTTCCTTGTTGTCCAAAACCTGCTACTCTAAAGCATTGCGAGCACACTCAGCAGCCATTCTATAACCAGAGATAATTGTCATAGGGTGAATCTTCATTAATGTTTTGAGTTTGTGACTGCTTTGGTGGTCCATTCCAAACAAGTATCTCAACTTGGAATTCTGGTCCTATTGAAACTCTTTTCAATGGGAAGTGCTTGATACAGCTAAATCCACGACCTGCTAGGACATTGAGAATACTAGGAAAATTTTGAGAATGTTATTACATGTGCCGATCCATTGGGATTGAAGTAGCCATGCCACACTGTGTATGAACACCAAGAAAAGATGAAGCTACATAAGAAGAGGGGCAATGTGCCTGATGATGGAAATCATATACCGGCACAAGCATTTCATTAGTAAT
This sequence comes from Pseudotsuga menziesii, assembly GCA_001517045.1. NCBI lineage: Eukaryota > Viridiplantae > Streptophyta > Pinopsida > Pinales > Pinaceae > Pseudotsuga > Pseudotsuga menziesii. The sequence goes on from LPNX011139197.1 coordinate 534,206, forward strand.
TTGTACTTCAAACCCTTAGCTCTTGGCCTCTGCAGGCTCCTTGTCATCAAGTGAGCCAGGCACTAAAAATCCCCTTCTACAATATATGATTCAACTCATGTTTCCGCAAGGGCCACAAGAACGTCCAATCCATCAAGAAATGTAAATGTCTGGTAGAAATGATGTGCCAGAATGAGCAACTTGACCTCACAGGCATGAGTCATGACATGACCAGTTATGACCAGTCACATTAATGCATGCCCAAGTTCTGGTTCAGAAGGACACAACTCTGCCCACTTCAAGAAATCAGAGGCTCTCCATAAAAGAGGAGCAGGTCCTTTCTCTCTTTGTGATGATTCCATATATCCACCAAGGCGTGCTGCCAGAAGGCCCTTCAAACTGAGTGGTCACTTTGAGATTTGGATGCTGCCAGAAACTAAAATTTTGCTGGAGCAGATCTGATGATAACACTTGGAATTTCCTTGTATGACCAAGCAAAGATGTCATGAAACTCTTTGAACAGCTCGGTATACTCTTGAATCTCAGCATGGGAAAATTCTTCCCCAATATAGAAATTCTCAATCTTGCCAGGATCGCAAGAGATATTCCTAGGAATAGTAGGTGATATATTCGCCATGTTCCCATCAGCCATCTGACCAGGAGAGATTAATGGAATCACGGGACTACCAATCTTCTCACTAAGAATCTCCCTAAAGTCCTCATGCTCCAAATAGTCAAGCTCGAGAAGAAAATAGAATCTATGATGTAACTCTTCCCAAGGTGGCTCAACCCCAGACATGGCCTCAACAATAGCTTCATCTGATGGAAAAACACTCTCAAGGAAATCATGTGCATGAGAGGACTCAACTGCCCATGCAGGAAACACATACGGGTCCTCCTCCTCCATCCACGAAGAGGAAGGACTAGGCTCTGTAACACAATCAATATTCGCTTGATATGTTATCATTGTTGTAGGCAAATGTCCATTTCGATAGGTCTATTCGAAGGACTCGGTGAAGGAAGAATCCAAGGATCTTCCATATGGGTAGTGCGAAAAGACACAATTCAATGAAAATGAAGCCCCACTGAAACTAGATCCGATCATAAGAATGGGTGTAGGACAACTAAAGATCCCCATAAGGGATGGATATATACCTACACCCACACTCCCAGTTTTCGACTGAGAATGATTGATAATCGTGATAGAAGCTCCCGACGATGCATTAACACTCGGATTTTTGAATGATGTCTGATCAATTGTAACAATCTTCCCATTAAATGGAAAGCATACAACTTGAAATAGAGAAGAGGCTACGGCTTGCATACTATACATCCAATTCCGACCCAATAAAATATTGTAATCAAGGGGCGCATCAACCACCTCGACCTCAATTGCGACTGTCTTCCCTCCTAAACGGACCTTAAGAGAAGGAAGAATTTTGTGCGGCCAAAACGATCTACCATCTAAGGCGGTCAACATGGTAGCGGATTGAGACAACTCGAGAGAACCCAAACCCTTCCAACATGACAAAAGACATCACGGAAGCAGCAGCACCTTTGTTAATCATAGTGCGTTTGATGGTCATGTTAAGACATTCTACATGAATCAAAAGAGACACGTAGTAAAGAAAGCGAGGCTATAGTCCCATGGTTTCAAATTTGATGATGGAAGAAGAGTTATCATCATTAACCCCAAGAGCAGAAATCAAAGCTTTCCTTTGCGACGGACAACTCTGAAGTACTTCAAGCGTAGACATTGCACAAGGAGTTTGGCCCAAATCCTCGACAACAGAATAGTTCTAGGCGGCTTGGGCATTAGGATTGTGCCCCGAACACTTTAGGACTCCCTTAGGAATGCGAGGTGCAATATCAAGTTTATCCATAGGGTTTTCAATACGAAAAGGGCTCTCGGTTGGAGGAGGTTCCTTCCCAAGCTCTGGTTGTGATGAACCATAGTCTTTTGCACGAGTTAGAACCTTAGTAGCACGCACCATGTTGATGCAACCATGACCAGTACTGGTTTTCAGTGGATTTTGATCTCCACCTGATGTCGAATGAGGATCATGGGTCATCGAGTTCATATTTTGATTATGGGGTAAAGGATTGGTCAGCACAGCTGGGCCTTGTGCTATGAACCTCGAGGCATCTTCCATATGAGGGCACAAGTGAGTGAGCTGGTCATCCTTACACAATTTTCAAGGAAACTTAACCTTACATTTAGACTTCTTGTACCCCCAACATTGTGGTCGTTCTTGTCATTAAAATTGGAATTTTAGTTCTTGTTCCCAACCTTACAATTGTTTTTACCCTTTTTCTTATTCCTTCTGGGCTGCTGGTTGCCCTTTTGGTCCGACGATTGCATGGAAAGTACACTCACCATTTGGGTGGGTTGGGACGAAGCCATGGCTTGTCCTGAGGTAGATTGATTAATAGAGAATTGACTCACTTCTTTCACAACCGAATCCATAGGTTTGGTACTTGTACAACCCAAAATGCCATCGGCATGTGGTCCAGGCTTGATTTTGGGATCAAAACTAGAACACGAAGCATTAGGTATGATCTCATATAATAGTCTGGATTGAGCATAAATCAAATCCAATTCTTGTGCCCTAAAAATTGCTTGTTCCTCATTCTGAACTTCGAATGTAGAAACATCCTTCGCGATGTAAGGTAGCAACTATTTAGGAACCACTCAAGGAGAAACTCCAACGAAATGAAAGCTTTAATCAACCTCTTCCGTCTACGCCACTCTTGGATATGGTCTGAGATATGTGTGGCTTTGTTTTGTCGAAATGTCGAAAATATTTCTGTACCAACGTTGTAACACACGGGTAGTTGGAAGTGATTGAGGAAAGTCATAGCAAGGTCATCGAACAAAACGAATGCCCCCTCGGTAACTCTATGTACCATTTCGCTGCAGGACTAGTGAGGGTGTGTTGAAATAGCCTTAAACGGATTGGGTCATTGTGTAAGGAGTTAGAAAAGAACCAAAGTTGAAAGGTAGTGACATGTTCACTAGAATGTTCTCCTGGTTTGCCCTCAAATTTGGGAAAGTTTGAGGGAAGATTGTTAGGGACATCTGGCCAAGCTGGGTCATGAGATATCAGATCGTTCATTAGTCTCAACAAGTCAGGTAAATTTAACGTTATGAGGAAAGGGAGCCTAGGTTGAGATGGTCTATGCCACGCTTCCTAATAGTTTTGGTTCATATAATGCTGACTACTGCAAATACCATGGCCTTGGCCATAATATCCTCCTCCCATTTGACCCATGTAGGGTTGCATGGAAGCATTATGATGTGGTGTACCTTGACTATGCAGTGGTACAAAGCTATAATTAGAGGAGTAAGCAGGTTGTTGATACCTATACCCATAAGGTTGATAGATCTGTCCATACTGCAGTCCATAAGAAGCTCCATAAGATGTCCCATGGGAAGCTCCATAAGTAGGGATATGGGGAACTCCTTGAAATGGACCGTAAGATGATCCAGAAATAGGAATATGACCTCTTGAGACAATATGAGATACTTGACTCGGAGATACTACTATGCGAGTAGTCACAGTACGAACGTGACTAGTAGCAACATTCTGACCCGAAGGACCACGTGAATGAGGGGGAGGAAGGGTTATCAAAAGTGCATTTGAAGGAGAAGGAATTGAGGATGAAGGGACATGTGAAGGGATGTAAGTGGTATTCCCTATGGTCAATCATCTCAGTTCTAGTATCCGCATATGACTACTAACACTAGGTCTAGGATGAACATGTGAGGTAGCTTCCACTACCGGGATGGAAGGTGCAATGTGACTAGTGCTCCCAAATCTCTCTGCACAAAAAGGAATAGGAGTTCCCCCAAGCGTAGTGCTAGGTTCAAATTTTGACTCGGCATGATGTGTTGGATCATGTGCAAGGATATCAGACATGCCATAACAAACATGGCTAGTTCTTGTGAGTTCATGGTGAGTCTCGTTTCTTGAAAACCAATACCAGTGACCTATGAATGAGGGATCATAACCAGAACATGAAGGTATTTCCAGTGAAGGATCATATACAGGAGTAGGATCTTCCTCCCCAACCTCTTGAGGTGGAGAAGACATCTCAGGAATCTCATCCTCATAATCTCCCATTGTGTGTGAATCAATGTGAGAAGTAGTCCGCTTGGACTGTCTATTTTTCTCTCCCAAAGGAAGAAGAGATGTGGAAGGAGGAAGTCCTGCTAAATGACAAGAATAGCGAAGTGGCACACCCAAATCCACAATGAATCAAAAAATGAAAAAGACTCTTTCTAATTACACAAACCCTAGGCAAACTAGCATGCATAGAACATACACCTATACAATGTAAATCCAAATCACAATCAAACAAGGGTAGGATATGTGATCTCCTGAATGAAGCAGGTATGTCTCACCTAGAGAGGCTTGAGACTCCCATACACAACAAGCAGAGGTTTGTAACCAATTATAGTGGCCCTCAGCTTCAATGCATATAGAGACTGTGTTGTTCGACCCCTACCTGGCCAGGACACCTATAGAATAACCTCTGTGAAGTACCCCCTCAATAACCTAGGTAAGGAAACTAAGGTCACCTCAATATAATCAATGCTCAGGCGAACAGCCGCAGGCTGGATTGACCGTATGGGCAGGGTAGCAAAGCTCGAAACTCCTGAAAGAGCCCCCAGATATGAATACAATCCTGGAAATATCTCTGGTGCTACTCAGTTATGACCAAGGGTCATCCCAATCATTAACCTCTCACACTTCCTTTTGCTTAACTCCCTTGTAAGAGGAGGATCCTGAGAAACACTAATTATACCAAGGAATTTCACACTCTCACCTGGATAGACACATACATGTTTCGTTTAGTGGTATTGGAGAATTTACTCACAATGAACTATTCCAAGACCCTAAAACCTAATCTTGTTGGTGTACCCTATAAAAGAAAAGAGTGTAATTCATTTTATTATGTGTTGATTTTAATTGGCTTATTACTCAAAAGGTCAAATGATCGTGCAACTAATGGTGTTATAACGCAACAAGAAGTAAAATGCACACCTAACAATCAATGCAAATGCACTGTGTCAAATGAAAAATGGGGTATGCTACTACGTGAAATGCAAAAATTTACTTCAAATGAAAATGCAGTCATTCCTATATGAAAATCTGACTAATACTTCTCCAAGCAAAGCTAGTGCAAGTACCATGCAAAATGCAATGATGCATAATGATGCAAATAAGCAAATATTTCTGTAATTTTTTGAATTAAAATGAGATAATAAAGCAAAAGAATGACTCTACCACCCCCAGACTTTGCAAGCACTATCAAACAACACCCACGCAAAGCACTAAGGTAAAAGAGACCTAATGCACTAATCCCAAAACAAAAAATAGAAAATGCAATGACAAGAACATTCTTAAAAAAATCAAACTAAAAAGCGTCCCTGGTTAGAAACAGAGGTGTCTATAGACTCTAGAAGCATCCAAGGAGACTCAACAATCATCAAAACTCACCCAGCAACACCTAATCTTCCCTGAAAAGGAAAAACTCAGGGCATACAAAACAGTGTGCAGAAAACCCGCATATATACATGGATATCCTAGTAAAAACCACGTGTACACACGACTGTGAAGCCAAAAACTCGCATACAGGAAGAAAAAGAGATAAAAAAAAAGGTAAATAGACAAGCTGAGGAAAAATTTACTCCTATCAGACACTACCAGGCAAACATGCCCCCAGACCCGACTCAGAAATAGAGAAATCAGAGCAATTCATGAACATTGAATGTCGATAAAAACCCCAAAGGAAATGACTAGGAACTCCCTAGTATGGTCGCCAATTTTGTTACGAAGAAAACTTCCTATGGCTCAGGGTACCACAACAGACAGAGTAACCGTAGAAATCAATCCTTTCCTATATGCAAGAGAAACCAAAAATCTAACACTAAAGGATCTCGAAACATACCTTATTATGGACGGTTGATGTAGATCCTCGTTGAGCTTTTCCACTCTCGCTTGTATTGATAATTTGCTCTCTCAAGATTCAGCAAACAAGACAAGCATGCTATATATAATTGTGTTAGAACTACTCTAGCATATATAATCAATAACATATAAGCATTTAAAAGCATCCATGGATTCAATACTCATTTAAATACACATTATTGGACAGGAAAAGATATTTCTATTAATATAAATTAGAGATTACAATAGTGATAGCCTCTGTCGGCACGTCTATGAATCGGAGAAACTGAGTCCTCCACCTGGGCCTCCGCCACTTCAATCCTCCATCTCTAGATAGCAAGCTCACAAGCAAAGGCAAGCTTGGGAAGAACACAAAGTGCTCCAAGGGACAAAGGGATGCAGACTCAAGTATAAGCTCTGGCAACAATGGACTATAGTTTTCTTGCTCTTTAATTCCTCCTCCCTCAATGTATCCAAAGGGTTCCTTATATAGTGCTTCAATGCGGTAATGGAAGGTCAAATATGAGCAGTCTCAAGGCATATGGAAGGCCAAGAGGCAAGTGACTCGGATCCACATCAAGGAAAACTCCAAAACTATTTGTCCTTTTGCACACATCTCGATGTACGCAGGTTTAAGGGTCAAATATGCGTATATACACGAGAATAGGTTTAAAAGTCATGTATAGCAAATAATGCATGTTTTTAGGGATGATCTTGGAAACACCAAAGGTACAAAAATGGTTCATGGGGTCTAAAGAGTCTACAAAGGGACAGGGAAGGCCATAAAGGTGTGATCCACCATGTGTGGTAAAATCAGCTATAACATGGACAACGAAAGAAATAAAAAATAAACATTACAGAAAAATAAGAAAACAATGGGAAAAAAACAAACTTAAAAGCACTTTATCCATTTGATGACTAAACCATCATGTAGAAAATTGATAGAATTAATAACTGCCAAAGTCAGATAGATATAGAAATCGAAGCAATCAGCTGACTCAAGCTCACAAATGAAAGAAGCAATAATGGAGGTTTCAGATGAAATTTTCTAAATAAAAGAAGTTGGTCAAGGTGTCCAGGGAGCCTATGAGCATGCAAATTCAACTAAGGTAATCAATAATGAAGTTGGGGAATATAATGTATATATAGTATATATATATATTTTTTAAATGGGAAAGACGATGATGGAGGACACCCTATAGGTGAGTAAGCCCATCATCAACAAACCTAGCTTTGGAATAAGATAACCAACAAAATAACATCTTGAGGCAAGTTGGGAAGATAACCCTTCAATGGTTGTTGATATTCCTAGATAGGATGGATGGGGTCACTAGGATGGATGGTTTTTCTGGTCTTGTTGGGATCGATGGCTGGCTGGATAGGATGGATGGGATCATTGGTTGAATTGCTAGCTAGGATGGCTAATGAATAAGGGGGGAGGGGAGTGGTAGCGAGTCCTTCTCACCTAATATTCAGAGAATTTTAGAAGTATAATTGCTCCACGAAATTGGCAAGGAACTGGCATAGAGATGTTGCACTAGAAAGAAGAGTTTCATCCTTTTATGGATGGTAAACCCAAAAAGAAACTTGGCTCCACCCTCATACACTCAAGCAAATAATAGGGTTTGCTAATAGCTCACTAGTACCATACTCTAATGCTAATACTGGAATGACATAAAGGAAAGGATATACACATTATAAAAGTACTCTCTTGGACTTCTTGGCCTACAAATACATTAGATCTATTTTTAAAAATATTTGTGAAAAGATTGGATTCTACAACTTACTAACTCATAAAAATCAGAAGTTTCTTCTCCAAGTTATTCAATCATAGAAACAACTTGATAAATAAAACTAATTAAGGTAAGTTTATGGATACGATAGAACAAATTTATCCTGAATGTATGGTAATAATGATCATCAACTAAATGTGCGTGTGTGCACATGCATAAATACCCAATACACAGTTCAATCAAATAAAAGAAAACATAATTATACCTTGATTTGTGGAGCTTCCCACTATCTTCTTTTGCTTTACCTTTCAAAACATCATTCAACTACTTCAAATTTTTTCCTGTTGCAATAATTTCATGTTAGGACCCATCAAATAAATATTTGTTTGTTTATGAAAATAACAAAACCATCTAAATAAATACAATACTATTACAATGTAAATTACAATACTAATTAACTATTCAAGTAAATTAATTGTTAATAATAGATCACCTAATAAAATATGGAGAACCAAAAAAATTATGTTTATAAGGCCATGAATCACATCAAAACACCATTTCTTACTTCTTAACTATGAAAATGTTTCTCAATGCTATCTGTAACAAGTTCCAATGGAGGAGTCAAATAACAATAGTAAAATTTAAACACTACAATTATAGAAATAACTTTTTTTAATGTATTCTTCCTTACCATTCATTGAGTTCCTCTCTGTTTCGAGAATAATTTAATATTCTCTACTAAACAGGACCAAACATGTGAATTTAGAAGCTCTTATGGCCCCTCCCCCCCCATCTCACATCACTCCCAATTCCCCAAAACCATTGCATCTACTTGCAAATAATAATTTACTGCAAATTATTTCACTCAATAGATGAAAGAAGCTTTCATTAAATCATTCTTTAAACCATTCATTAAACCATTCAATCATTCAACGGATGAAAAAATCATTCATTACACTATTCATTAAATAATTCATTAAACCATTCATTTAGTCAATAGCAGATAAAAAAAACAGTAAACCATTTAACCATTTATCCATGAAATAGAGGAAAAAACCAAGTAAATTTTTTTATTATAAATAAGAATTACTCAAAATTTCTTTAGTCACTTCCTTTTTACTTTTCTTCTCTTTAAATATTTAGTCAAAAGCGCATCTTCTGGAATCTAATCAACAGTCTCCCTACTAGATTGCTCGCAAGGTTGAACTTGCGGCGAGGGGCTATAAATTTCTGCAATAATATCAAAATGTTTCATTAATTTATTTTTATTTTTATAAATACAAGTAATTCATTCAAAAAAACATTACAAAGGTATGTTTTTTCCTGGCATGGGCACATCAACATGTTCATCATTATCATGTACAGGCTCAACCTGTCCAGTGTTATCTGCATCTACATGCTCTGCAGTTGAATTGTGGAGGATTAGAATTAATGTTCATCATATGCAATTATCTATACAAAAAAGTAGCATATTAAAAAATTCATTTCCAGGAATCGAAGCATGATCTTCATCTGGTTGGTGTACTTCCTCGACATGAATGGGATCATTACTTTCCTGCTAAAAAAGGAATAAATAATTTATGTTCATTTTTTATAACGAATAAATTCCATGAGAATTAATAAATTATCATTAAACTATATAGTTTTTATATACCTACGCACCAAATGGATCAAAAAAAGATCATGCATTATTCCCATACAAGCTTCTCCAGTATTCAACAACGGCGTCAAAGCCATGTTTGAAGCCAAGCTTCATGTCTTTCTCAGTGGGTAATTCTTTGAACCGGTCGGCCTGCAAATTTGCATGATGTCATTAATTTTACATTTTTTCCAGAATAAAATGAAAATAAATTTCTATATATTATTTGGATACAGTTTCGAGTTTTTGATACTTACATATCGGGCCGCCAAATTCGAATAACCACCAGGCCCAAGCTTGTGTTGACCAATTTTTTCTATTCTTGACTTGGTGGCCTTAGATGTGTCCAACAACCTAATCAAGTGCCGAATTACGTTAGTCGATGTTCCAAAGTCGATATAAAAACTAATAATAATAAGGCTTACCATTACATTTTGGAATGTACTGCATACCTCCCTGTTCTTGGTGGTATATTTCCTTGTTTTCTCATACCCTTCTCTTTTCCATATTCCACGAGGGCTTTCCACTTGCTTGATGGAATCATCGGAGAGCACTCATACCTGGGGTTCTTTTCTAGGTGAACCCTATACTAGTCTCAGACAATCTTTAGATGTTTTCCAGCCTTCTGTAGGACCTTCGATGTATCGAAGGTATCTTTTTCTGAACAGACCAACCAAGAGATTAGTCATCTCACCCTTTAAAGCTTTTTCTTGTCTGTCCCACCTTGTGCGGATGGTGCGCCTAAAGATATCCAAGGACAAATCATTTATATTTTTATAAAATACATAATTTCCTGTAAAACATTAATGCCATCATTAGTCAACATTAAAAAATATTATTGGTATATTATACACAAATTATAAAAACTAAATTGAACAATCTATAATCACATGGAATCTTCTCTATCTTTATTGGAACGAGTTATTCATTCTCCAAAAATGTTGTCACTATTGAGCCAGTGCTAGTGACATGAGAAGATCCAAGAAATGTTTCTTCAGTATCAACATTAGTATCTAACCCTGCATCCACCCCTTCTTTTGCAACATCTATTATGGGTTGGTCAGCATTGGCTGCACCCTCTGCTAGACTCGAGGGTGTCACAGAGCGTGTTTTCGAATGTTCAATGGACAAAAAGGGAGCAGTATGTGTTGTACATGGAGTGGTTTGGTCACTGATACCAACATCGCCTTGACCACCACTGTTAAGCTGCATAATTTCCTGTAAATCCAAACCATTGTATTATAAGTCCAATATCATATAAAAATAAAAATTAGAAACTTATAAATGAATTTACATTATTATTCCAGAATTTACTTGCAATTGTCGACATCTATGGAACAACAATTGAATCTTTGATTTGATCTCTTCTATTTGTGAAAATATCATGACAGAAAAACTTGTTCCTCATTTTGTTTTTCCATGGTCTTCTGTAGCAACCCTCAATGGATCTACAGACCTACTAATTTCATTATCTTTCATCAACTAGGAGACCTCAAACTGTAAATACTGTTGAGTTGGTGTTTCATAAACTGAATCCCCTACCTACAACAAAAATATATAAAACTTTTCTTAGTCTTTGAAGCAATATTCTGCGCAAAAAATTATACTAACAAAAATTGTTTATCATGATAGATTCCTAGGATTACATCTAGGTTTACCTGATGCCTAGATGAGGGTGTGGTCTAATCAAGAGCTGGAGACTTTCCCTGATCATCCACCTACAAAAAAAGTAGAGAACATTATCACAATGAACGCAATATGTAAAAACTAAAAAATACATAACAAAAATAAACATTATGCTACATGTTTTAAATGTGCACAATTTTGAAGTATTTAGGAATTACATTTAGGTTTACAGGGCACCTCGAGGCTCCAGTCATTTGATCAATAGCTGGGGACTTTCCTCGATCATCAACCTGCAAAAAAAGTAGACAACATTATCATCATGATCGCAAAAATAAAAACAAAAAAATACATAGCAAAATAAACATTATGCTACCCGATATACATGTGTACAATTTTAAAGTATTTAAAATGTAGAATTACATTCATGTTTAACTGTTGCCCCAGTGCTGCAGTCAGCTAATCAATAGCCGGTTGGCTTCCTTGATCAACACTCTGCATGGAAAATAGATAAGATTATATAAACGAACCAAATATACTAATGAAAATACATAACAATAGATCTGTTTGTCCATCCTAAATTTTTACAATGGCAATATCAATGTATACCGTCCCACCTTGATGTAGGTCTACTAACATCTTCTATGAGGGAGGTGCCCCTGATAGAACTTTGCATAAAAAACGTACTAAAAATTACCTAACTAAACCAAAATATTCACTAAAACAATTTTAAAACATAACTTTTTGATGTATACCTGTTGCCTCGCAGATCATGTACTCCTCTCACCTTCTGCTAGGGTGATGAGCCACCCATCACCTCCCTACGAAGTCAACATAGGAAATTTAATAGACAATTATAATTATATGCTAGTGAAAAATGCTATAGATGTTAAAATAATTAATAAAAGGTTGGGTACATTGTTGGATGTACCACAACCATACTAAACGTGTTTGTATCTACATGATTCAAATTGTAATTAATAAGCAGTTCTTCCCCAATAGCTATTGATTTAATGGTACATATGAAGACATAATTTCCTTCACGCGACTCGAATATGCAATTGGGTTGCTTAAGTGTAGACCCTAGTTGTGTCCTGTTTATAAACCTTGCAATATTCCCAGTTATTTTTGGCCTTCCATCAATGTACAACGTTGCTCTTTTATTTTGATCTTTGTCTTCCAGTTGTATATAATTTGTTGACAACCCATATCTATGCATCATGTATATTGGACCAGGCGCATCCAATCACTATAGTTGTAAGAGGGTCCAACATACTCCATCAATTATGTACATCTATCGTATCCAAACTTTATGCCATCCATGCAAAACAACCCCAATCCATGTAATGATGACGGTGCAATTCTATATATCCTCCCATTCACACAAAAATCAGTGTTTACTTTAGGAATATCCCTAGGTACCCATTGTTTCACTAGGTTTTTGTACTTTAAGAGAACCTTAGTGTCTCCTATTGTCTCATCATCATAGGAACATGACCCCCCTCCTCTAAGAAAAAATTCCATGTGTTTATTGAATTTTCTTATGATATTATGACATCTAGTTGATCTAGCCCTTATAGACCTACTGGATGTCTGACTTTCCTCTAGCCTTCCCAAACTCCCCTCACTGTAGGAAGACAAGTCTGACAAATACCTGTTTGGTTCTAACTACACCATGGCCAGAAAAAAAAAATGGCAAATAATAGCAAAATACTAGAAAAAAACTTGGAAAGACTTATAAGCATGAAATAATGGTGATATCATTATCTCGAATAATATCCCAAATTCCCTAGTATAACAATTCATCACATAGTCCTTTAACATGATATAGATATCAAGTCATTCCATATCAAATGCTTCAGCCAATTAATCTCAAAATACAAACTATGTTTTTTACAATATTCTTAGGTGTACCTATTTTAATTTAGTTTATTTCCTCAGCAAAAAATATAAAGTACATAGTTTACGGATCTCAATATATATGATAAAATCATTTGCAAATATTCTGTAACTTTTTTTTAGAAAAAAAAGAGGTGTTCCTTGATATTCAATAATAAATAAAAGGTAACTTTGCATAGTCCTGGCAATAAGTTAGTCCATTAACAAGTGGAGATCATAAGTATCAAAAAATATCTCAAGGGGAGGGACGGAACCCACAATCCCATCATTAAACTGAAGTAGCAATACCACACAGAGAACATAAGGAGCCCAAACAGCTTATCCAAGGATTCATCGAGGGTGGAGAAAACACACCCGTGAGGGGATGAAAACAAACTCTATATCCCCAGCTAAAACAAGAAAGATGCTGATGTATCCCATAGTAGAAAGAACAAAAAAATACTATGCCACACAAATAAAATAGCTCTTAAATTAATTGTATCATGCCTTCCTCAATGATTTCTCCTTCTAAAAGTTACGAGAAGGAGAGGAGGCCAGCCTTCATATTCAATGCTTCCTTGGATAAATGGTCTACACTCATATTGTGCTCCCTATAGACATGGATAAAGTCATATAAATGAATTGAAGATGTCGGTAGTATAGCATATATGTCAGATATCCGACGAAATGCATTACTTTCTCCAGCCTCTATAGATGAGTTCACATTCTAAGAGATTCTATCACTACACCGACCTGATCACACAACTTTTAGGTTTTACGCTTCTAGGTTCTAGGTTTTGTGCATGTTTTTACATTTCCTAGGTTTAGTGTTTACCCATGTATCCAATGAACCCAATAACTCAATGCACACGTCTCAGATGTTACTCTCTGGACTATACCTCTTTTTTTCATCAAGCATGATCATTTTCAGTCATTGAAGAACAATTTTCAAATAAGGGTACTTAATAATGTTGAACAAATCCTTCATATAGTAGATGTGGATTTTCAAGGCTGAACACTTGTTTAAAAACAAAATAAGGTTTTATGTTGATCTACAACTTGCACAAGTGAGACCCAGGTTGGGAGGCCCAAGGATGCCTTTTAGATTTATACATTGTATCTACATTATCTTCAAGAGAGAGATGTAGGCTCCTCCATCCTCACAATATTCTCAGGTTGACATGAAGAAAAATGTTTAAACAAGGAAATGGAATTTTGCCTCAAGTTACATTGCTGGAAATGACTGATTTGTGATGTCCAAATCTTGTCTCGATAGCCATTATGGTTTTGAGGTTGTATAGTTGCCTCTAGATCCATCATTTAGGGTTGAATTAAATGGAATTCTTCATGTTTAGGGTTCTATTGAATGGAATTATTCATGAATGGAATCCAATGGATCCATCGTTTAGGGTTACAACCAAATGTTGAGAGGTATATGAGAGATAACAATAGACAAACAATAGGGAAATTAGGGTTTGCAGGTTTTGGAAAAAATGAATAATGCAATCCCGAGTTTGCAGATCTAAGGTGCAAGAATATGCCATAAATGAGGAAACATTGAGGATATAAAAAGGAAACGTAGACCTAAAAATTTCATGGAATAATTGTTTTGTTTATACTACAATCTCCATTCCACACACTAGCTATCCTATGGCACCACTAAGGTGAATAAGGATGTATAGAATTATCAGGACAATTTCTATAACTGAAAGGAAAGGGTAGGATTTACTAAGTATACCACTATTGAAATTTTACGTTGGATCAATTGTTTGAAAACCACAACACTTACTTATGCAACACAAGGAGAAAACATTCCTTCTCTGGACATCAATCTCTCATTATTCCATCCCTTTAGTGCTATTCATTTTGGCATATATATATCTAGAATACTATCCATTAATTTCCAACAAAGTTTATGTGAATCCATCTTTTAAGTCCATGTTTTAATTTCCAACCCTATACAACCTAATTCATTCTTGCACTTTCTTCCTTTGTTCCACTTGTGAATATTTTACATCTTATATTAGAGGTTTAGCAACCACCTTTGGTCTTAATTTGGAGGTACTTGGTAGTGGGGACATCATCTGATCTATAAACATACTCTGCAATATGCATTTTAAGGGTGTGATGGCATATATTCTGGATGGAACCATGAAATTTATCGAGGCTTGCTTTGTTGACTCGTGCATGGAGCTTACAATAAAATCATGGATATGGAAGAAGCTACCAATATTTTGGTTGAAGCAGGCTACAGAACAGTATGTCATTCTTATTGTTGAACCCTTAAAGTATTGAATTGGAAAATGGCAATCCTCATACAAGTGTAAAGCATGCTTTGCACAAGAAACTTGAGTCTATATAGGTGGAGAAATGTTTGACCTCCATTGCTTGTAGAAATTCATTGCACTGGAGGGTTGAAAAGATGGATTATCTCCATCCTTGAGGATGAAAAGCACTAATTATTTTAAAATCTATCACCTCTCTCCCTTATAATGGGTGAATGATTCACTAATGTCGGACAATTTTAAAGTATTCCATGTGGTTTAATCCCAAGAACTCAACATAATATGTATGCCTAACTATGAAATCTTACACCACTATATATTAATAATTTTTTTATGCCATCTTTCATGGGGAAAAAAGGTGGAAGAAAAAGTTTGAAGTGGCTTCTATTGGTGCTTGAGCTCATGCAAATGATCTAAAGCATTTTTGGGCATGTCTAGCAGTAAAAAGAAGCCTCCTATCCATATTATGGGCTGACTTATGCAATAGAACAATAGTTCTAGGCATGTTTTAGCAGCAAAGAATGAGCAGAAATCCAATTCTGGGCTAATTCTGTGAGATGAGAAGCAATTATGCTATGTTCTAGGTGAAATTTATTGGTGTCCATTTGGTATGTCCTCTAGATCACTACTGTATCCTATTCATGGAAAAAGAGATATAAAGCAACTTTTAGGATCCTAAAAATGGTTTCAATTGAATGGATTTCCAAAGTTTTTTGGAATACTAGGAAGCTCAAATTTATGCTAAGTTCCTTCCTAGGAGAGTACATTGTGTCCTCTACTATTATTGCCCAGTTGGATATGATTGCCTTCCTCATTGTGGTGGTAAGAGGAAATTCAATGATGTAAAGGATTAATCTTTGTACATTATATTGACTTATAAAGCTAAGACTTTTGAAGCAACAACAAAAAAGAATTTACTAGTTTCATCACACCTCCCCTTCAAGCATATAGGACATAGACATTTCCAAATTGAAATATTCATCTCTATGAGAAGAACTGGAAAACCTTATGGTTATCTTTATAATTTTATTTCCTGAATCTGGTTATCTAGGTAGAATCACAACTTGATATTCTAGGAAACGATTTCTTCTTCAAGATGGGTTGGAGACACCATTAAATAAGCTAGAGGGAAATTAGTCCCCTTTTGTATTCTCATAGTTCTTTAAACAATCATTGTCTCAGCCATTTGCTCTTCCATCTCTTGTAGTATCTTGAGTCCCAAAATTGCTTGGTATTTTAAGTGATTCCAACTTAGAGGGGTTATGTAAGTCCTTTCATATATAAAATCATATGGAGACATGTGGAATTATGAAACCTATTATTTAATACAAATTATTTCTTGGAAAAAAAGATATAAAGAAACTTTGAGAAAAGGGCTTCAATTGAATGGATTTCCATTTTTGGGGGGAATATTAAGAAACAAAAATTCATGTTAAGTGTATTTCTACGAGAGTACACTATGTCCTCTACTATTACAACCTAGTTGGATATGCTTTCCTTCCTCACCGTGGTGGAAAGAGGAAATTTAGTGATGTAAAGGCCTACTCTTTGAAATTTATGATAACTTACAAGGATAAGCCTTTTGCAACAACAAAAAGGTATTTATTGGTTTTAGTACTCGTCCCCACTAAGCATATAGGTCACATACATTTCCAAACTAAAATATTCATCTCTATGAGAAGAACAAAAAACCCTCTGGTTATCTTTATAGTTATTTTTTTTAAACTGGTTAATCTAGGAAGAGTTTAAACTTGATCTTCTAGGAAACCATTTCTTCATCAAGATGGGCTTGAGACACCAATAAATCAACTATAGGGAGTTAAGTCCCCTTTTGTATTGTTATAGTTATTTTAACAATTTTTATCTTCCTTTAGTCTAGTCTTCATTTGAGCCATTTTCTCGTCCATCTTCTGTAGTATATTGTGTCCCAATATTGCTTAGTATTCTAAGTGATCCCAACTTAATGGGGTCCTATTACCAATTACAAGCAAAGGCATTCTAGAAATATTTGTCCTATGACAAAGATTGCTTGTAATTGGTAAATGGATTAGAAATATTTGTCCTATGACAAAGATTACTTTTTAGACAGGTCTATGTCATTTTTACAACACTATGGGTAATTCTGGGTGTGTTTGTGGCCTCAAGCAGCCCTAAAACAGAGTGAGAGAAGCAAAACTGGGCTTGTTTTGAGGATAGAAGTGGTGGACAGAGTAGATTTGGGTACATTTTAGCAATCCTGGGATCATGAAAAACCCTAGATCAAAGGCCTGAGCACATGTAAGTTCAGTTATGGGCACATAACAAAGTTAAAGAGGCATAATTTCACCCAAACTCAGTTGTAACAAGAACTAAAAAACATTTCTAGACAGGTCTAAGTGCATTCTAGGCAGTTAAAAAGAGAATGAACAACCATTGGGCATGATAAAGAAGTCTTGGGTGAGCCTGGGAATTGTTTCTACCATAAAACTTCAACCATTTTTTTAAATTGGCCAAGTTCTGAGGTATTAAACAGTAGCAGACAATAACAATTCTGGGCAGGTTGAGCTTGGTTTGGCCTTCTAAACAACAATGAAGAAGCCCCAACTCCAAAGCTGGGCAATTTTTTAGGAACAACAACAAACATCTTGCTAGAAATGGAGTTGGAAGCTGGAAATTGCCAATCTAAGATCACATACCTTCTTTTACAAATCAATCTAGATAGAGTAGCACCCCCACAGATTTCTTTGTTGATGCTCCTAATTTGACAAAGAGGGGCATTGACAGTAGTCTTAAGGAGATACACAAATCTTTTTGAAGTCACATATACTGAAAAAAAGGAGACCCAAGCTCCAAAACTTCTCATAAAATTCCTTATTGTGCATCTTTATTAGGTTAAATTCCATAGATATATGGAGAAAATTCTTTGTTGGATTCCACTTATGTAATGATTCAAGGATTCAACCTAACTAAAGGATCCAAATGTTTCTACAACAATTGCTTCACAATATACCATGCAAACCTATCCAAACTTGCCATGAGTGCCCCACGTAGGTTGAACAATACTCCAAACAAGGCATGAATGGTCACATAGGTAAATCACCCCCTATAGGGATTTCATTTCATACACATGAATCCCTAACACACATCAAAACTGGATTTTTTAAGGCTTTTATGACTATTGTTTATACTTTTGGCACCTTGTCTAATGCAAAAGGCTATATCTAAATTGTATATTGTTATTCTAGGGCACACAATGCACTCAAAACCCCTCCAAATAGTTTGTAAATAAGAATTGAGTTCTCTTACCATGTCTGCTCATGCCCAAAATTAGAGCTTTAACCACCTAAATTAGACTAGAACTTACCAAAGGTAGTTTTATGTTGTTATTCATCACCTTTTAAGTCTAAAACATGCCCAAAAATGTATTTCAACCCTTATATTTATCCCATATTCAAAGGTTATGTCTTTTTACTACTAATTTATAGTCGAAAATGACCCAAGATTGGAGGGACAAGGCGGTTTGATGGTGGAGAAATGCGTCGTATTCTCCAAGGGAGAATTCCCATAAATCCATAACCTATTTTTAATGATGTTGGTTTCTGTTATCTGCAAGCTTTGTTGTTTTGGTTGATATATCAAAAGATAGAGCTCCTAATCTAATCTGTGGGTTTCTACAGGCCATCCAAGTCCAAGTAATATTATCATGGATATGTGTTGACAATTTCAATGTATTTTTAACAGTTCCTTCAGGTATTTCATCTCATATAATATTTCCCTTGCCAAACTATGAAATTCTTATCAAACATTTTTCTAGATAATTGACTTTGAACATTCTGATTGATATAGTTTGTACTTGGTTGACCTTTCTCTTGCTTTTTGTTTTTTGATTGATATGCTTTCAATAAACACCAACAAGTAGCAACTATTTGATGTGAGATATTACAATGTGGCAAAAAGGGTCTCACAGGCTACGAGAGCATCCTTTGTCTAAGAGGACACCATTGAGGGGTATCTATTCTGCCAAATTCGCTTGTGACTTGCACCTGTCTCCATTTGCAAACACAACCATAAGCACTAGCACTATCACAAGTGGTCCACGAGGGGAAAATGTCTTTGCAGAGATTTGAACCTTGGCAGGTGCATCAATGACACCTCACTTTCAAGGATTCGACCAGCCTTATTTGACTTTTCTCATGTGTGTTTGACTAAATAACAAATGTGCTTGTTTGGTTGAACATTTTCTTGGTTTAACTTATGTCTGATATGTTGTTTTTCTGAGTAACCTTCTGTGATACATGATTGATATTTATTTTTCTCGGTTAATATTGGTAATGAATACCTAATGTTGTTCAGCTCCTCTATTTCACCCAAGTGGTTAATCTTCATCTACAAGCTGGTTGGTATCCTATTTGTTAGCTAGTTGACCTGTGATAATAGTAGTTGTAACTTGTAATCTAGATTTGAATCTATCTAGGCTAAAATCTCATTGAAATCATGAATCCTCCATTTGGTGTTAAAGTTGCTCTTGCAAACAAATTTATTAACAAGGCTTTGGAGTTCATACCAAAGTATGAATACCATAAACGCATGCACATTATAGATAATATTTATGCTGTGGATTTTCTCATTCAGACATTGGATGGAATGCCTTCTAAGTGTGACATATCATCAAATAGTTTAAGCACAACAATTGATGCTACATGGCTAACTAGGAGTCACGGTTTTTCACCGTCAATGCATGAATTTACAAGTGAATTTGGTGCATTTGGGTCTCAATATTCATATATGGTCTCAACAAGAAATACAAAGACTGCAAATTCTTCTCATTCGAGCAAGCAACTGTCTTCATTCAATGCAAGCATATTGGCTAGTGGAGGGGGACCCCCTTTAGGTTCAGGGATAGGTTATCCAACAATCAATCAATAATTAGGTTGCATGATTAAAGCAATATTGTTATCCATACCCATTTCCAATGGTTATCATCTACTTCAATATTGTTTTTGTTATCAATACCCATTGTCAATTATAGTTTCCAAGTCCTCACAAGATCCAACTCTATTGTAATCATGCATACCATTATAAACCTAAATCATACAAAGATACATATGTCTCCAAGGTCAATGGAAAGTACCAACCTTAAGAGTCCAACCATGGTCACAGCTCAACCTTAAGAGGATCATAACATTCACAACCAAACACCAGCAGGTCAACAAGGGTTACAACCCAACCTAGGCAGGCTCAAACTATCACAACCCAGCCCTAGCAACCTTGAAACAGTCACAAGACATATCTAGCAACCTTCAAATAGTCACGTCCTAGCTCCAATAATCATGGACCAACACTTAAGAAAACACCTACAGCTTAATTGGATTGCTAATAACAAGCTGTAAACCATC
>LPNX011139197.1:558003-569254 GCA_001517045.1 Pseudotsuga menziesii
TCCCAACTCATAATATTTTAATATATCTTATATTTTTGTAGTACATCACTTAGGAGGCCCATTTTTTACCTCAAATTCTCTCTAATGATAATGAAGATGATGATGATGATGAACATCATGATGATGAAGATGATGATGTTGAACATCATGATAATGATGATGATGAATATGAATATGATCATGATGGTGAAGACAATGATGATCAACATGATGATGATGGTGATGTGGATGGTGATGTGGATGATGAACATAATGGTGACGAAGACGATGATGTTGAACATCATGATAATGATGACGATGATGAAGATGATCATGATGGCGATGATCATGATGATGAATACGATGACGATCAACATGACGATGATGATGATGATGAGGGTCATGATGATGAAGACAATGGCGACGACAACGATGATCATGATGACGATGACAACGATGACGACGATGATGATGATGATGAGGGTCATGATGATGAAGATGATAATGATGAACATGATGATGATGATGATGATGATTATCATGAGGAGGAAGATGATGATTATCAACATGATGAAGATGATGGTGATGATGGTGATGATAATGATGAAGATGATCATGATGATGAAGACAATGATGATCAACATGATGACGATGGTGATGTGGATGGTGATGATGATGATGAACATAATGATGATGAATATGATGATGCTGAACATCATCGTAATGACGATGATGATGAAGATGATCATGATGGTGATGATCTTAATGATGAATACGATGACGATCAACATCATGATGATGATGATGATGACGATGATGATGATGATGAAGACGATGATGATGAAGACGATGATGATGATGATGATGATGAAGTCACTTTTATCATCGCCATTACCATCATCATCATCATCATCAACATCATTACAGTCATCATCACCATTACCATCATCATCAACAACATCATTACAGTCATCATCATCGTCAACATCATTACAATTTAAAATTTAAATTACAATTACATTACAGTCTACACATTAGAATTCAATTACAATTTAACATTGCAATTCAATTTCAGTTTAAATTTTCAAATTTAACGTGTAATTACAACTGAAAATCCAATGTGTAGTTACAATTTCAAATTTCAATTTCAATTACATTACATTGGAGCACCATGACCCAATTTTCACAAAAACCTCTAGTGGTCACGTTGCAAGAAAAACCCTATATAAACAAGGAAAAATAATTTCCACAAAAATGTCCAATAAAAACATATATCCTGTTTATCCATTTAATAAGGTAATATGGTTGTATATTTTAACATTCTTGATATTCAAATGTTACAATGATTTTGTAATACTTTATCATATATGTTAATAATCATCCACTATCTAATATATTTATTCTTGATCTTAGAATATCTAAAATTATTACTTATAAAATTATTTTAAAATATTTCACAAAATAAATATTTAATATCTAAAATTATTACTTATAAAATTATTTTAAAATATTTCACAAAATAAATAATACTTTGATTAAATTTTTTATGTTTATTTACACAAAATTGGTCATTGTTATTATATTTACTTTTAAATTGAGAATGATCATATTATTCATACAATATATCTTAAATTTTAACTTTCTCATAACTTTTGACTTTGCCATGAAGTCACTTTTATCTTAATAATAAAAAATGTCGAAAAATAAAAATCTAAATTCAATGTCATACTAGAAACAAGGAAGATAAACCACTTAGTGGCCAATATTGTCACGACCACATTTTTCAGCACACTCCAGAGGTCAGTGTGCCTTAGCATGGTGGGGTGAACGGTTCGGCAAAGGTTGCGATCCCACTTGGAAAAGGGAAAATTCCCACACTCACCACTGACAAGGAGCGTCAGGAGTGTGGTGCACTTGAAAACAATGGAGACACAAGCGTTTGGGAGAAAGCGCCTTAACGCACTTCGGAAGTGGGCCCTCCGAAAAGGAGGCGCTCAAGTGATGGAACGGGCGCTCCGCAGGATGAGCGTCCAAGAGATGAATGGGCACACGACCTTTGAGTGTGCAGAAGGAAGACGTGCAACGGTGGGCGCATGGCCAGACTGAGTGCATGGATAAGGGAGCGCTCCGGCAGGAAAAGTGCTTCAGCAGATGTGTGTGCGACGGCAAGGTGACGACGGGTGTGCGTACAACAAAGAGAGGCAACGAACAAGCATTGGGTGGGTGCTCCGGCAAAGGTGATGGGCACGCGACCAACTGGTGGTGTGGGCACATGGCCCTTAGATGCGTCGGCAAAAGTGGACCCAAGGGGCACACGAAAAGTGGACCGGTGGGAGCGTCGGCAAGGTTGACGTTGGCATGTTGGCTAAGTGGGCCCTTAGTCACGTCAGCAAAGTGGACAAACGACGAGTTGGATAAGTGGACAAAATATTAAGTGGGCCAAGTGACTTGACAAGCGCTCCTATAAATAAAGGAGGCTCCAAGGAAAGAATATAGCTTATCCAATCCAAGGAGAAATACAAAGGAGTCACAATTGACTCGAGAGGTCACTGACACAAGGGACAATTCATGTAGACTGTGCACTTGGCTAAAGCGCACGTCTGTTTCTAAGGCATCCGTGTAGGGGTTCTGAGGTAGCTATTTTTGGCACAGTTTCATACAAAATATGGCAGACGCTAAGTTCGGCCTGAGGGACATTTTCTGGGCTTTTTGTGTTGCGGCAACAACATACAGTGAGGGTTTGTAGCAGTCATTTCGGCAGCCAAGTTAGTCACTTAGATGAGGTGACTTGGGCATTTTCCAGTTTTTTAAAAGTGTGTTTTTTAGCCAGGTTGGGTGCACACCTGAAGAGTGGTTGGTTTTGGCATCTTCATTTATTTATACTTGTGAAAATATAAAAGAGAGGCTCTACCTTGGGCAACCCGCAGACTTCCATACTTACTTGTGTTTTTGCAATTGTGTAAAAATGACTAAGTAAAGATAAACATGTTTCCACACAATGAGTAGGCGTAGTCCATTAGTTAACATCAAGCTAGCCAAGCCCTTAAGAGGTTGCTAGATGGCATTGCACAACCTCTTAGCGAGTCAAGAGCACTTGGCTAAGTGGGGTTGTGACTAGTGGTATCAAAGCAAAGACTTGGAGAAGTTTTTCTCTTCACCACTGCTTGGGAAGCAGGTGGTTTCAAAGCTTCAGGTTGAAGGAGTTCGTGAGACAGGTGGTTGTAGCAAAGGTGACAGTTTTCACAAATGCTCCGCAGGCTCAGAAATGAGCATCCACAGAAGAAGTGCACCGCAAGGTGGGCGCTCCGCAAATAGAATGCGCCGTAGAGGTGGGAATTTCACAGACAGTGCTCTGTAGATAGGCGCTCCGTAGTAGCGTGCTGCACAAACGGAACAACGTAGACCAGACACGCATCGAAGTTTGGGCACTCCTTAGGGGTGGGTGCTCCAGGGTGTGCTTTCCAGGGAAGGTGCTCCCAAATAGGCGCTTAGAGAAGAGCATGCGCTTAGGCAGAGTGCACTCATAAGGTGTGGGAATCCATAGAACACTCCGCACAGACAGTGCTTCCAGACGCTCTCAGAGGTGTGCTCAAACACTTCGGCAAGAGGCACGCTTTGGCAGGGTGCCCAGAATGAGATTTTTTAGCATCCTTTGGCAATCGCTCAGTTGGTTAACGGAAGTGTCAAAGCCTGTTTTGGTAACGGTGGCTTTGTGACCAAGTCCGTTGAAACGACGAAGGCTATGTGAAAGAAGTTAGATGGAACTGAGGCTTGATTGGAAGGTGTCTTTGGTAGCCTTGCAAACTGTCCAAAGTAGTGGAAGGGAAAGATTGGTAGACGGAAGTGGAAGGTGCAACAGTGAAAATCGAAGGAGCCGAGTTTCATGAGTCTTTTCTTGGACTAAGTAGAGGGCAAGATGGTTAAACAGAATGCAGATCTAGCTTCTGGCTCAGAAGCAGAAGCACCTTCGGATGGAGAGGAGTCCGTTCATGAAGAACGGGAGCCTAAGTCCAAAGGTAAATAGAGGTTGGCAGCGATTGAGATGAACATGGAGCAATTCAGTGAAGCGCTCTATGCTCATGGATAAAAGGCTGCATCTATGCAGGATGAGATGGAAAGAATGCAGAAGGAATTCAATGAAGTTGTTAAAGAGTGCAAAGAGGCAACGGACATTTTGCACGATGCGGTGCAGCATGATATAGTGGACAGAGTTAAGAAGCTTGAGGAAGTTGTGGAACAACTTCACTTCATATCAAGGACCAAGATGACATGATTGCGGTCCTAAAGCATGCATTGGCTAATGGTGGTAGCAGCGGGGGCGCAACGATGAAAATCGGGATGAAGGAACCGCAACCATTTGATGCTACACATGATTCTAAGTTACTTAGGAATTTCTGTTGGGATGTCGAGTAGTACCTTGATTATATGAACGGATGTTCAAATGAGGTGAAGATAACGCTACGGCAATGTTCCTCACTGACACAGCCAAGCTTTGGTGGAGGAACCGTACAGAAGACATAGCTTCAGGAAACATCACAGAGAGGATTGAGACTTGGGAGCAAATGAAGGCTATGCTAAAGGCACAATTTGGGCCCGATAACCAGATTTGGGTTGCACGGAACGAATTGATGCAGATTCGTCACATGACGAAGATTCAGGCTTATATCAAAGCCTATACTAGTGTGATGTTGGAAATAAAGGATATGAGCGAGGAATATCGCCTTTGTCACTTTATGAAGGGTCTTCAAGGTTGGGTGCAAGAGGACCTGTGACGACAAGGAATTAAGACCCTTGATAAGGAAATTTCTGCTGTAGAGAAGTTGCATGACTTCCGAATAGATAGGCGTGACAAAGGTAGAGGCAATGAAGATGGTGACATGAAGTAACAACACAGTAGGTTCAAGAGGAGCTAGGTAATCCTAGGAGTCAAGGAAAACATGAGGATGAGAATCCCAAGCAATTTGGTGAAAAAAAGGAGAGGAAGCTAGTATCCTATTTCATCTGCATCAAGGATCATTTTGCTAGAGATTTTCCTTTGTAGCCGCAGAAGATGGTTGCGCTTGAATAGGGTGTGGACCATCCATTGGCGTGATGCAAGTGTTGAACGCTGTCTTGGAGACGATGGTAGCAGCCAAACCTGATTACGATGAGTTGAGCTTTGTGTCCATTGGGTTGAATGGTCACCATATTTCGGCACTAATTGATAGTAATGCCACTCATAACTTCGCCAACAAGGAAGTTGCGAAGCGGCTTGGGTTGCAAGTCGAACGGAGAGAAAATATGTTCAAGGCAGTCAATTGAGGCATTAAGAGAGTTATAGGGGTGGCTCAGAAAGTTTCTCTAAGTATTGGAGAATGGGAGAGGATAAGTGACTTCACCGTTGTGCCCCTCAAT
This sequence comes from Pseudotsuga menziesii, assembly GCA_001517045.1. NCBI lineage: Eukaryota > Viridiplantae > Streptophyta > Pinopsida > Pinales > Pinaceae > Pseudotsuga > Pseudotsuga menziesii. The sequence goes on from LPNX011139197.1 coordinate 563,377, forward strand.
GACTTTGAAGTTGTGATTGGATAGGACTTTATGAAAAAGGAGAAGGTAGCATTGCTACCCCACCTTAATTGTTTTGCATTTCTTGCAAGAGAGAGACCCATTCATGTGTAGACCACGAAGAAGGAAGGGGGAGGACGGAAGGTCACTGTGTTAATAGCCACTTTGCAAACTACCGCGGCTATAGGTCATAAACAGCTTGATGTGGTGAAAGGCAAGGAAGGAACTAGCAAGGAAGAAATCGTTCCGGTGGAAGAACGATTCGCTAGCAAAGAGTCGGTTGTTCAGGTGGAACAACGACTTGAAACGATGGAAAGGGTTGTGGAAATGGCCATGACAAGTATGGAAGAACTTGTTAAGTTATGCAAGGGTGCAGAAGGAAAAAATTGCGTAGAGGGGACAGTTTTGGCTAAGACGTTTGGATGTAATGTAGTTACGGCAAATGTATGGCAGGATGACCCAGAAGCACAGAGATTGTTTGATGGAGGTGGAACTGTTGGGGGCAACATTTCACTTCTGTTATATTTGAGCCAAAAGGAGGAGGCGCGAGAGCGTGCAGAAGAGGATGGCGAGGTGCGTCATCTCTTCCTTTCTTCTACCTAAGTGCAGCGAGTGAAAGGGTCACTACCCTTGGTGAAGGTAGACAGACCACGGGTGTTGCAGAAAGAGTAAACCCAAAATGCAACCAATTGTGGATGAAGGTGGTGTCTGCATTCACATGTGATAGAGTTTTCCAAGGAAGACTAGAGGAAGTGACCAACAAAAACAATGGAGCGGACTGATCACCTGGTTCATGCGAAGAAGAAGGCAACGGAGACTAGTGTACAGGTATAACTACACAGCATGATAGTTTTTAGCAGGTTGGTGCGGGACAGTAGCGATGGTTGACGTTGCCGAGGATAGCCAATAGTTTACATGGGGGAGGCTATCATGGACATGTTTTTCAGTGCACTCCAGAGGTCAGTGTGCCTTAGCATGGTGGCATGAACAGTTCAACAAAGGTTGCGATCCCACTTGGAAAAGGGCAAACACCCACACTCACCACCAGCAAGGAGCGTCAAGAGTGTGGCGCACTTGGAAACAAGGAAGACATAGGTGTTTGGGAGAAAGTGCCTTAGCGCAATTCGGAAGTGGGCGCTTCGGCAAGGAGGCACTCAAGCGATGGAACGGGCACTCTGCAGGATGAGCGTCCAAGCGATGAATGGGTGCACCACCCTTGAGCATGCGGCAGGAAGATGTGCGACGATGGGCACACGGGAGAACTGAACACATGGACAAGGGAGTGCTCTAGCAGCTAGAGCACTTTGGAAGATGTGCATGCGATGAAGAGGTGATGACAGGATCATGCACGACAAAGAGAGGCAACGAACGAGCATTAGGTGGGTGCTCCAGCAAAGGTGACGGGCGTGCAACCAACCGGTAGTGTGAGCATGCAGCCCTTAGATGCGTTGATGAAAGTGGACCCAAGGGACGCACGACAAGTAGACCGGTGGGGGCATCGGCAAGGTTGACGTTGGCATGTTGGCTAAGTGGACCCTTAGTCACATCTACAAAGTGGAAAAACAACAAGTTGGATAAGTGGACAAAAGCTTAAGTGGGCCAAGTGACTTGACAAGTGCTCCTATAAATAAAGGAGGTGCCAAGGAAAGAAGACAGCTTATCCAATCCAAGGAGAAATCCAAAGGTGCCGTAATTGACTCGGGAGGTCACTGAGGCAAGGGACAGTTCATGTAGACTGTGCGCTTGGCTAAAGCACATGTCTGTTTCTGAGGAATCCATGCAGGGGTTCCGTAGGCAGTTTTTTTGGCACAGTGTTCAGACAAACTGTGGAAAAGGCTAAGTTCGGTCTGAGGCACGTTTTTTGGGTTTTCTGCATTGCAACAGCAGCATATAGTGAGGGTTTGCAGCATTCATTTTGGCAGCCAAGTTAGTCACTCAGAGGAGGTTGACTTGGGAATTTTTCAGTTTTGTAAAAGTGTGTGTTTTAGCCAGGTTGGGCGCACACCCAGAGAGTGGTCGGTTTTGGCATCTTCGTTTATTTATACTAGTGAAAATATAAAAGACAGGCTCTGCATTAGGCAACCCACAGACTTCCATACTTTCTTCTGTTTTTGCAATTGTGTAAAAATGACTAAGTAAAGATAAACATGTTTCCACACAATGAGTAGGTGTAGTCCATTAGTTAACATCAAGCTGGCCAAACCATTGAGAGGTTTCTAGACGATGTCGCACAACCTCTTAGCGAGTCAAGAGCGCTTAGCTAAGTGGGGCTGTGACAAGTATGTCTATAAGCGCATGCATTTTTGAATTGTCTTATTGATGAAGTCTCATGATTGGATTTTTGTTCATGGAGAAGATTGATGCTACATCTAATTATCATGATGATGAAGACTATGGTGATCAACATGATGAAGATGATGGTGATGATGGTGATGATGATAATGATGATGAGGGTCATGATGATAATGATGATGAGGGTCATGATGATGAAGATGACGGTGATGTGGATGGTGATGATGGCGATGATGATGATGAACATCATGATAATGATGATGATGATGAATATGATCATGATGGTGATGATCATGATGATGAATACGATGACGATAAACATGACGATGATGATGATGACGACGATTATTGTTGGGTGTATTATAATGTCTAAATTAATCCACCTATTCTTTAATTATCAACCGGGGTTGGTAAGATTAGAGTTGACACAAAATATATGCGAAGGTAGAGGGTGTTGTGTAAATATTTTAACAAACAAAAGATCGAAAGATATTTCAAAATGAAAAATTGAGTCAAACTCCTAAAAATGCACCTATTAAAGTAATTAAACTGAGGTAGAATAATAAACTAAACAATTGATATTAAACTTTAAACTGAAATACAATCAACAATTAACTATTCAAATGGGGAACTAGGGTACAAGGAAAACTTAACTTATAAGCAACTAGAAAACTTAATAAAAGAAATATTCTAGGTTCTCTCCTACAAGTTCTTTCAACAATAACACAACATAAAAAAGGTAACCTAAAAACATACTAAGAATAACACATATAACACCAAATCTTGCATACAAACGAAAAAATCAATTCAAAAGAAATCAACACAAAACAATACAATATCAGCAATAACATTCAAGAGACAAAAACAACTTAACACATATTCAAGCAAAAAGAAATAAGAAAAATAATAAAACTTTAATAAATAACCTAAAACAATTAAACTTTAAGGTTAAGGTTAAAAAAAACTAACATCTAAATATGACAGTCAAAACATAATTCATACATCAACAAAACAGAACTAAAAACAATCTTAAAACACATAAAAACCACTAAAAACAGAACTAAGGGTTGGATGACAGATTGAACTTTGGGTCTAAAAGGGGTGGCTGAATAACAGACTAAACAGGCTGTCCGAATGACAGTCTACACTATTAAAATGGTAAAAACCAACCTAAATGAACTAATATTCAGCTGAAGCCATGCAAATGTAATTCTAATGCATCGGAACAGTAAATAAACATATTTAACAGCAAATTAACCTTAAACTAATTCATGAACAAAAGGAATCATTGCATATTAAACTAATAAATCAATTAGAAATTAACTTCCATAAATTTAAAATAGGAAAGGAAATAACATAATTGAATCTATTCTAAATTCATGAAAGCAACTTATGCTATATTCTTGAAAACAAAGACTGAAAGTAATGCTGGAAATGAAATAACTGGAAACAAAATGACTAAAAGAAAATAACTAAAAGCAAGCTATGCACGCATCTAACTAATTAACTTCAAAATAAAGCTAAGTTAATGTATTACAGAAAACAAATAGAATAGCATTTACTATAATCTAATGGAAGCAAACTAGAAATTAAACTAGACTAGATAAAATAGAAAAGAAACTAAGCTAAACAAAGAAAATGAACCTCTGGTTGATGAGGGGGCCTCTCAGCAATTAGGGATGATGCCTGGCTAACTTCTACTCAAACGCAATCTTCAACAGCAACACATACAACTCTTTATTCAGATGGTGGAACAGAAATACAATGTTCAAGACTAAATTATAGCAAGAACTCTTCTCTCCTAACTCTGCTAACTAACTAATTTTCTAGCTAACTTCAGCTCTCTCACATAGGATGCTTTATATAATGATTTACAAGGATGAGCAAGTCAAACCTTTAGTGGTTGATTTCTCTCTAAATTTAGTCAACTATAATGGGCATTTAAGTAATCATAGGCTAGCGCATAAGCATATCCCTTCTTCAACGCGAGTCTGGTTCTTTTCACTGGACAACATACACATAGGTTCCTTCTTTAGCACACTAGGTCTTTAGATGTGGTGCACGACTCCTTCTTCAGTGCAACTGTGGAATGGTGGCGAGCAAGGGAAATGTACATGGTGGGTCTTCTAGAATGCAGGTCATTCTATTCTTTAAACACGCAAACTGGTGGTAGTTTGGAGTCAAGCAAAGGAGGCCACGAGCGATCCTTCTAGATTGAAGACGCTCCATCCTTTGAACGCATGGGAAGTGAACAGCTTGGTGTTGGGAAAAATCAACCGACGATCCTTCTAGACTAATGATCATGCTATTACCTAGGCGAGTGGACAACAAAATAGTTTGCAGACTGTTCCAATTTTCTAATTCTTGAAATCAGTTATCAACAGCGTGCGATCTGGTTAACGAGCTGGAAGGTGAGCTGCGTCGTGAGCTGGATAGAGAGCTGGATACGTTGGGCGCAGATCTAGGGAGAATGAAATGTCTATTTGTTGGCGTGCTTTAGGACTGGAGTCTACAGCAACACATTTCAACATCTGTCAAACCACCAGCATGTTTCACGCAACGAGATGAATGACGAGCTAGACATCGAGCTGGACATGCTGTGCGAAAAGCAGTATGAATGCGTTTTGTGTATTAACTTGCCCCAAAAAGATTATAAAACCTGCAAACAATTATACAAACCAATTAATACATCAAATGTGTTTTAATAATGTTATTTTTAATTAATAAAACCATTAAAATGATAATAATAAAATAAAACCCATCTTAGAGATAAATAGATTTGTCATAAAATAAAAATAATCTAATTTTTTTACAAGTCAAATCTGTTGAGCGAAATATATGTCGTAATAATTATGTTGCAGTGCAGTTGCCCAACTATTTACTTGTCAATCCGGGGTACATAAACTGACCAAGCACATGCACTGTTTGTGCAGGACTGAAGTAGATCTAATCTAACTTAATCTAATTTGCTGAAATCAAATTAATCTAGGAAAGCATTGAAACACTAACTATGAAAGCATGAAATTGCGTAAGGGAAATACAACATGTGAAGAGTTAACAACAATGACATATGTGAGCTCACATCCACAAATCAATAATCAAATGACAAACATGGAAGCATGATAATGAAATCTTGAATCACATGAAGAATCTCAAATCAAAGACTAATCTAACAAGTACAAAATCCAATCCAATCCATTTCCACTACAACCTTCCTACCAGCTTAATCTAACTTAATTACAACTTAATGGAATGGAGAGGGAGCACTCTCCTTTATACATGAGAGGCCTTAAGAAAAATATAAGAACATATCCACTATTCTCTCAACTACTCTCAACCACTTTCCTCTTATTACAAGATATGGTTCCTTCAAATCCTCATGAATCCTAGATAAGATATGCCAACCAAATCTTCCATGATCTTCTCCTTAAGAATAGGCTTGAATAACTATCTCCTTTGGAATGGTGTATGAGATATTCGAGAAGTATCTTTGAATTAATCATTTACATATTCCTACACATTACAAAGCTCACACATAATTGAGATATATATATATGAAAACATGTATATTTTCTAATATTTAATCATA
>LPNX011139197.1:569537-603201 GCA_001517045.1 Pseudotsuga menziesii
GTTGCTAGATCAGGAAATCGTGATTGGTACTGTAGCTGCAACTACTGTATCGGCGGGCACAAAGAATATGTGACTGCGACTGTTGGAAGATGGAAGGTGTCACTGGTGCAGGATCATGAAAATCTAACTGTGAATGTCGCTGCTGTAACGTGAAAGATGGCACTGCTGTAGGAGCATGTGAAAGGTGACTGCTACTATAGCAGCACTATTGTAATAACAACTGCTGGAACTGCTAAAACAACAACCGCCGGAACTAATGTAACTGCCGTAACAGCGACTGCTATAACAATGATGGTTGTAACAGCAACTGTGGGAACTACAATGACTATCACTGCTGAATTAGAGAATGGGAAATGGAGGAATCTAAACTGGTGCTGTGGAACTGGCAGACTCTCATAGATGAATTCAAGCTGCTGTAACTGCTGAGGGAATCAGGAAAAAGTGTATAGTCTTCATCCGCTACAAACCCGATGGTACAATTCTAATCATGTGAATGGATGTGTCGATGTCGAGCATGAAGAGAAATCACTGGATTACCGACCATTGATGAATGTCGTTAACCAGTGCGAGGCAACTCACCATTGATGTCAATGAGTGCCAAGGTACTCGAGTACATCTTGCGAAGTGTGAATGGATGTGCTGAGGTCGAGCCACTTGCAAGATCTGATGATCAAGGGACATTGATGTATTCCCATGATCGTCAGCGAGAGAACTAGCCATTAAGGCATGCAAGCCTCTAGGTACTCAAAATGGACTCTAGTCTATATCCCAGATAAGGTGTTGAAGTCAATGGGGCAAGACTATTGAAAGGTGGGCCTTGAGGAATCCCATATCAGTCAACGCGAGTCTATACAAAAGATTTGGTAGGACTATAACAAAGATCTCAGCAGTGACAGGGTTTATGGAAATGAAATCAAGGAAGTGTAATTATGGAAAAGGAGGTGACTGGTTTTATTGAGAAGGTAAACTGGCATAGAGAAAGAAGGCAAAAAGGAACTGAAAATGATAAAGGAAATGATGTATGCTGCTCAGAAAAATAGATGTGTGAGAAATCAGGAAGGATAAGGTAATGGAAAATGGCTGCACCACGGGGATGATCAATCTGCTGTGAAGGAGGAATGCGAGGAAATATTTCAGGACACAAAAAGGGTTTTCCAATGATTTTCGTGTAACAGCAAGTGTCAGGACGTTTATGAGGAGTAACAGCTCCTGCAAGCTGTCAATAAAGCATATTTCTCAAAAGTTTTGAGATTATTTGAAAGAAGGCGAGTGTCGTCATTCCTGCAATCATACTTAGTACCAATCCTGCACTTAAAAATTCGTGAGAGAATCGTAAAATGCAAAAATAAGTAGGAATGGGGCAAAGCGGAGAAAATAAAATGCATTTGTATACCTATGCCTTTACGCTCATGTAATCATCAATTACTGCATGAAGTGTCTTGAAGAAAGACAAATTAACATTAAGCACATTGTGTTCAGGAATTAGAGAATGTCCATTTGCATTAGTTTTACAATTTGTAAGAGCAATATGGTCTCTAAAATTCGGATAGTGTAAATGTGTGGTTGAAATCCACTATTGAATGTTCAGAGTAGGAGTTTCACTGATTCAGTGCATTAATCGCAATTGCTTCTTTGCATGATCAACCTATTCCACATCTCACAGTAGATATATATACCAAAAATTTGGTTGAAAAGCCTCCCCAAGTTGATGACAGAAAGTGCGTTAAAGCTAGCTACAACAAGTTCGACTTGCACGAGTTCATGATGCATGACCATCAGTGTGTGTTTCTGTGCAGCTATGATGCTTCTAGGACCATCCTTTGAGATGCAAAAATGTTAGGCAAGTAGCAACGGCATTGTAGGTTGTTCAACGTGTAGCTACATCCATGGAAGTAGCAGGCTATTCAACGCGCAGCTACATTCAAATGGTTGTTCAACGCGCAGGCTGTTCAATGTGCAGCTACACTCAAATGGCTATTAAAGAACTTATAGCCTATCCTTCCTAATCTTTTGCCCCCAAATTGTGATCTGCAACAGCTGGAACACAGCCGTAACTGTTGGCAACTTTGGAACCGGCCGCAACACCAAATCTGGAAAATACCCTCTCGAAGAACCACCTGCATATCGCAAACCATAGCTTTGTTTGGCGATTTCATTGCGAGTCAGGTAAATGAGGATGTTATGCACAAAACCCATGTCTCGTATGTTTGAGATTCATTTCCATATGCCCACGAATCAAGACGCGAATCAAGGTGTTCTTATGTGGCACGCGTTTTTGGTTAAGGTTGTAACAGCTGGCTATGAGCGTCTTGTACGTGACAACTCACTCCACAAACCATCATTAGTAAAATTATGCATAATAGTCTTTAACTCATCAAAGATAAAGGAAAATAATCACTATTAACCACTTAAAACATCAATGAAAGTAGCAGGCTGTTCAACGCGCAGCTGCACTCATTTGTATACCTTTGTCGTTACGCAGGTGGAATCATCGATCGCTGTAAAGTGACTCCAAGAAACAACTTAGCATAGATCGTAAGAAAATGTCGCAAAATTGTTTTCAAGAAGTTGGGAAAAAGTCCATTTGCAAGTTTTTGATTTGATGATTATGTTTTATTAAATTTTTATTTTATTTTTTTAGTTATATTTGATTTTATTTTCGTTATATGATTTTATAATCCACACCAAAAAAAATAAAGCACTCAAAATCAATGTCAGATCTGCATTCTTCGGAAAAGCATGCAATGACAATATGGTCTCTTTTTCAGCAAATCAGCAAGCCACAAAAGTTAGGAAAGTGTAAATGTGCTGTTAAGATGCACTGTCAAAGTTATGCAAGCAATGAGAAGTTCTCGTGGATTCGGAATGCCAATTGCTTTCCTGCATGGTCTACGTGTACATTGTTAGATATAATTTGAATATGCAGAGCGTTCAAGTGTGGTATGTGTAAGCATTACGTAATAGGCAGCAAGCATTCAAGCATCCATGTTTCCAGCAAAACAACCACATGGAGGTAATGTCTCAGAGATCCATGAAATATACCATGAAATGTGAATGGCTATAATTTCCTTATGATCAAATGGACTCCCATTTACTGTCGCGGCCTAGAAACTGCTTAAATTTTTTGCATAAGATTGACAAGCAGGAAAGCAAAGGCATATTCAATATCATGATTATGGTTTGATCATTTTTAATGCAAGAATTAAATAAACAAAACAAATTTTGACCAAAATCTAAAGTAAAAAAAATGAATTTGAGAAATTTAAAAAAAAAATCCAAAATCTGCATTTTTGTATTTTTTAGCCTCAAAGACCCAACGATATTTCCTAAACCGAAGCTCTTGTTTCAAAACGGCTCATGTTCTAACCAATTTGTTATGCTAGGAGAAAAACCCATGTGTCATATTTTCTATATGCATTTTTAGTTGCATGAAAATTGAGGTGAAAGTTGGCTGTTCAGAATATTTTGCCAAGAAAATCTGGGTTTGATTTTTTTCAAAGATCTCTCTCTATCTCGAAATTTGTGTCAAAAATTGTGGACCTGTTTCTATGGGAACATAATAAGCATATTAGCATTAAAATCCATGTCTTGGATTTTCCAAATTCTTCTTCGTTTGGTCATAAATCGTACTGTTTCAACTGTTGCAGGTTGCTACAGGTGTGTATCAGCAAGCATGTGGGGTGTGTAACAACCAATTGAAATGCAATTTTTGCACAAACAGTGACTCATATTGGGTTGGAATTTTGCAGGCAGGTTTCTATGGTCAAATCGCGTTTACACACCAAAAGTCATCCATGGCTACTTCACAGATTTTGAGAAAATGAAAAAATGGCTGAAGGTGACTATATTGATTTTCTTGAAAGTCGTGCACTAAGTTGGGCTGAAATTTACAGAGATTTGGGATCATAACATAATGCACTTCCTGTCCAAAAATCAGAAGAATCCAGATCCCAGGTTGTGAGATATCTCTATTTCATTTTTTGCATTTTTCCTGCATTTGTTGTTCTAGTTGGTTTTGCAAATTTTACTCAATGTGCGATTTGCAGATCTATTGTTGCAGGTTGTTGTAGATCACTCAAACCAATGAGAATTTTGCAAAGCAGCATGGTAAAAACCTTGATTGTTTGTTGCAGGTTTAATGTCCAGGGAGCTAAAGGATGGAGGACTAAGGCAAAAAGATGGCATCCCTGCCTTCGTAAATCAGTGAGAAAGTTTATTGTTTCAAGGGTTGTTGCAGACTTTTTATTAGATTTTTTTTTCTTTTATTGTTATCCTAATGCAACTATAGTTTTATTGTTTGCAGATGGAGCATGGAGGTGCAAATTTAATATTTTTTTTTTCTGTTTATGTTGCAGAAAAAATAGAAAATAAAAGAATTTATTTTGCAAATTTATTTTGCAAATCTCCGAGTTAATCTTTATTTTCAAAAAAATAAAAATAAACAAAACTCTTAAAAATTTATTTTGCAGAGTTAAAAGAAAAAAATTTGAGTAAATGGAACAAATTTTGAGGAACAGCAGATTAGGCATTTTTTTCTCATCATCAAAAATCTTCCTGAAATTATTTTTAATCATCCCTACTTTCTGATCCTCGCAATCGTACGAAGCGCGGAGGAGAGCATACTTATTCAACACTAAAGTAAATGAAAGCGAAAACTGAAAATGAAGACCTACCTACTCTATGCTAATTAGGATTTAGAAATATGCTACATGTAGTCAAACTTCCAATGGAGCCATGCACGTAAAAGTAACAGTAACATGTTCAGTGGTAATTTTTCAAATGAAAGATGAAAATTTAGAAGAATGAGTGAATCTTCTTGTTGTAACGGCAAACTAACTAAATAAAAAGAAAAACTAAATTGATCTAATTGTGTACTTACCTGGAACCATCGTTCGATATGGCTTTCATAAGCGCATTTTTTCTCACTCAGATCATGCTGCAGCTCCTTGTCATCTTCCTCAATCTCTTGTTCGAATGATTTTTCGTCATCAAATATGTAGGAGTCTTTAGATGCTAATTCCTCGTTCGTTTCTGAAGGAGTATTTAAGCTCTCGACTGCTGTCAGGATCTCCTCTTCCAGAGAAGAGGAGACTCCGATTTTTGCAAGGATGTGAGCGAGTTGTTCCAAGCTGACACTCATAGTTAAATCATATTGTAAAAGGGGTTCTTACATCATCCAAATCAAAATCTAAAAACTGAAAATCACACTTGCTGAAAATAAAACACTCTTGTTAAAACACATGAAAACCTCTTCACAGTTAAAGAAATTGAAATTACAAAAACATGCTTGCAAAATTTGAAATTTACGCTAAATTGCAGAAATTGAAATTTACACTAAATTGCAGAAATTGAAATTTACTCTAAATTGCAAAAATTGAAACACACTTGCAGAAATTGAAATTTACACTAATTTGCAGAAATTGAAATTTACTCTAAATTGCAGAAATTGAAATTTATGCTAATTTGCAGAAATTGAAACACACCCTTCATGCCCTTACCCATATGTCACCTCAGAGTTAGGAGCATGAATAATCACACTTGCATGAAAAAGAAATTAATACCTCAATCCCTTGTGCTTCCCCGGCAATGGCGCCAAAATGTTGAGCGAAATATATGTCGTAATAATTATGTTGCAGTGCAGTTGCCCAACTATTTACTTGTCAATCCGGGGTACGTAAACTGACGAAGCACGTGCACTGTTTGTGCAGGACTGAAGTAGATCTAATCTAACTTAATCTAATTTGCTGAAATCAAATTAATCTAGGAAAGCATGAAATTGCATAAGGGAAATACAACATGTGAAGAGTTAACAACAATGACATATGTGAGCTCACATCCACAAATCAATAATCAAATGACAAACATGGAAGCATGATAATGAAATATTGAATCACATGAAGAATCTCAAATCAAAGACTAATATAACAAGTACAAAATCCAATCCAATCCATTTCCACTACAACCCTCCTACCAGCTTAATCTAACTTAATTACAACTTAATGGAATGGAGAGGGAGCACTCTCCTTTATACATGAGAGGCCTTAAGAAAAAGATAAGAACATATCCACTATTCTCTCAACTACTCTCAACCACTTTCCTCTTATTACAAGATATGGTTCCTTCAAATCCTCATGAATCCTAGATAAGATATGCCAACCAAATCTTCCATGATCTTCTCCTTAAGAATAGGCTTGAATAACTATCTCCTTTGGAATGGTGTAAGAGATATTCGAGAAGTCTCTTTGAATTAATCATTTACATATTCCTACACATTACAAAGCTCACACATAATTGAGATATATATATGAAAACATGTATATTTTCTAATATTTAATCATAAATTCACTTTTAATACTAAAATGAATAAAGTGGAAATAATAAGGTGAAACCCACATATATGTATGGAAATGGTATGATAAAAGGTTAATGGGACGATGAAATGTGAGGAATAGTGGAAGATAAAGTGGATGAAAAAGGGACATTTCTACGTCCTAAGAAAATCCATCTTCCCCTAAACCAAAGAGATGGCATGTCCTCAAGCCATACAGAGAGAAGAATTGATTGTTCCAGAAAAATAGAAAGAATGCTAGCATGCTGTGAATTATTATTATTTAAAAAAAAACTAACTAGTAAATGGAAATGGTTCAGAAATGTATATTCATGAAAAATAAACCAGTGCTTAGAAAAGACCATGTAAATGAGAATAATTAAAATAATACCATAGGGAAAAACTAGCCATCCATGCCTCATTGTAAATATATCCTGTCATCATAAAGTATTTTAAGTGTACGCCGAAGTGTGTGAGATTTGTAGCTATGGATCCCATTTCTAAGATAATGATATCTTAGGGAATATACGAAATTAGACGGCCGAGGCAAATTCAACTTAGATCCATTCTCAAATGACATTATAAACAATTGGCCATGACATAATTTTTTTGGAAAAAAATTTCATATAGTATCACTATTTTACAAACTATGTGCATAGCGGTGTATTAACTAGATCTCATTTACCAGATATTGCCCCGCTTCCAACAGGCCTGTTCAGTACCTCGACAGGTTTATCTTGGTACCATGCAAGCATAGCCCCGCTTCCAGCGATTTTGTTCAGTACCCCGATGGGTTTACTTGCATTTATCGAGCTTCATGTTTGTAAGGTTTTTACTTAGCATTGACCCGCTGCCAGCAGGCCTGTACAGTACCCCGACGAGTTTGCCTTGTATAATGATATTAAATATATGGAAGCCAATTGGTACTAGAGCATGTTAAATCCTGCTAAACACATAATTCATTTTTTTCAAAATAAAGTTATAAGTAATTTCAGAATGGCCATACTCTTAAAACATGTCAAAAGAGAATAACTGAAAGTTGTTCTTTAACCTAACAGTCCTTCTTCTTTATAAAGTAAAGTAATGTTCCCCACAGATAAAAATTCCACTTACTTTCGAGTTATCACCAAAATAATCAAGAGGCAAGTTTTGATAACAAGTATAGGATGAACTAGTAATCCATAGGTAAAAAATAAGGATGTGAAAAATATGATAATGAAAGTGGGTCTTATCGAGCAACTATTTAAAAGAATAAATCAGAAATATACATGTCTGAATCAAGATACCAGAAACTATATGAATCATAGAAATACTGGTGAAGTATGATATACAAAGGATTGATATATATATAAAAATTGTCAGTATAAATTGCAAATTTCGAAAGTACCCTAAAAAGATTAAAATACATGATGAGTATTTAGCATACTTTCCTTGTCCAAGTAATATTCCGTTAGCTGCTCATAAAGATAATATACTTGTAATCAAACTGCAAAACCACTTGTTAGATGATTCAATTTATTCATAAAGACATAAAATAAAAAGAGTCATGTGTAGACAACGTATTAGAAATGACTCTTATTTATTGAAAGAAACAAGCACATATTTACATATATACAAGTGATAATAACCCAAACTATTTCAAGGATCACGAGGAGGCCCGAATAGTTTCCCCTTCAACTAATTCCATTTCATTTTGCTGCAAAACATTTTGTATAAAATCTTGTTTAGATATCGGTTGATGATAAAGCCTAAGTCTATGTCCATTTACTACAAAGGAAATTTATGAGCCATCAATTGTTTTAATTTTTACTGATCCATTATCAAAAGCTATAACTACTTCGTATGGACCCATCCAACGGGTAGTTAATTTTCCTTTAAAATTTTTAAACCGTGAATCAAATAGTAGTGCCCAATCTCCAGTTTTAAACTACTTTTGCTTAATAAATTTATCATGCCATGTTTTTCGTTGATTCTGTATTAACATCGTTCTTTGAAGTGCATCTTGTCTAATTTCATCTAACTCATTAATCTATAATATTCATTGTTTATGTGCTTCATCCAAATTCATACCTAATTGTGCTGCCATACGAAAGGTTTTAACTTGAAATTCAATAGGTAAAAGGACTTGTTTTCCATACACTAAATCATATGGGGTATGTTCGGTAGTGTTTCTCCATGTTATCCTATAGGCCCATAAAGCCTCAGGGAGTCTATCTGCCCAATCCTTATGATGTAAGTGAATGGTCTTAGTTAAAATGGCTTCTAATACCTTATTAGTTGATTCTACCTAACCATTAGCCTGAGGGTGGTAAGGTGAATATTTTCAATGTCGGATTCCATATTTCGTAGTAAGTTCTTTCATTAATTTAGAAGTAAACTGAGTACCTTGATCTATGACAATTTCTCTAGGTACACCAAACTGGGTGAATATTTCTTCATACATAAATTCTACCACCGATTTCTTTGTGGCTCTAAATAAAGCTTTAGCTTCTACCCACTTGGTGACATAGTCCATACAAACTAAGATATGTTTATTTTTACGAGACATGGGAGAAATTGGTCCTACAAAATCAATAGCCCATTTCTCGAAAGGTTGAATCATAACTTAGGGTTGTAAAGGCATTTGATCAGATGAAGTAGGTCTACCCATTCTTTGGAAACTATCGCATATTTTGACATATTTGGCAGCATCCTTAAATATGCTTGGCCAATAATAACCACAATGTAATACTTTATATGTCGTCCTCTTATCAGAAAAATTTCCTCCACATGGTCCATAATGGCATGCACAGAGGATGTCTGTCATTTCATCCTCCTACACACATCGTCGAATAATAAGATCGGGACCAGTGCAGAAGAGATCATTATCAACCCACGAATAATTAGAAATATGACCTATAATACAACGCTTCTCATGTGGAGACAAATGGTTTGGTATTTTCCCAATTGCTAGATAATTGGAAATATCCGCAAACCAAGGGGTTTGAACAGATACAGCAAATAGATGTTCATCAGGAAAAGTGTCGTCAACTGGTTTAGTATCGTCTTCATGTTGAATATGGGAAAGGAAATTTGTTACGATATTTTCTTTACCAGGTCATTCAATGATGGTAAGTTAAATTCTTGCAATAAAAGAAGCCACCAGGTCACCTTGCCATTGGTGATTGGTTTATTCATTGGAAATATAATGGCGGAGTGATTGGTATGCATAAAAACTTCATAACCCGTGATATAATGATGAAATTTATTAATAGAATAAACTATTGTCAAAAATTATTTTTCAGTAACAGTAAAATTTAATTCGGCGGGGGTCAAATTCTTGCTAATAAAATAGATGACATATGGTGCTTGTCCTTATTTTTGGCCAAGGACTCCTCCTATGGCCGTATCAGAGGCATGAGTATATATGTGAAAAGGAAGGGACCAATCAGGACCCCTAAGTATTGGTGCCACCGATAGTTTAGCTTTTAGGATTTCAAAAGCATTTTGACATGATTATGTTCACTGAAATTCTGAGTCCTTTGTAAGTAACTTAAACATTGGTGCAGCTATCTTTGTGAAATTTTCAATAAAACAGTAGTAATAGCCTGCATGACCAAGGGATATTCTTACCTCTTTCTGAGTTTTGGGATAGGGAAGGCCAACAATTACTTCGATCTTTATAGGTTCTACCTTAATTCCTTGGGAAGAAACATGGTGTCCCAAAACTATACCTTCTATCAATAACATTTTACATTTTTTGTGACTAAGAGATAAATTCATTTATTGACATCGGATCAAGACCTTCTCAAGATTGTCAAGGGATTCTTGAAAAGTATTACCATAGGCCATAAAGTCATCCATGTATACCTCCACACAGTCATCTATAAGATCGAAAAAGATTCCTAAGACTGCCCCCTGGAAAGTGGCAGGTGCATTACATAAGCCAAATGGAAAAAATCAATAAGCATATGTTCCCCAAGGGCATGTAAAAGTGGTTTTGTCTTGATCTTCAGGTGCTATTAAAATCTTGTTGTAACCACTATACCCATCAAGAAAGGAAAAATATTGTTTACCTGACAGAGTATCTAATACTTGATCAATAAAAGGTAAAGGAAAGTAGTATTTAAGTGTTGCTTTGTTTAAATCTCTAAAATAAACACAAATACGCCATTCCCCTATAACTTTCTTTGGAACTACTACTAAAGGAGATACCCATTTATTGTCGGAAATAGGATAGATAAAACCAGCAGTGAGGAGTTTTTGTAATTCTTCTTTTACTATATCCTTTAGAGAAGGATTCATCCTCCTCTAAGGCTTCCTTACAGGTGACATGCTTGGATCCATATAAATATGGTGAATACAGGTATCGAGGTGTATACCCTTCATATCAGTGTATTCCCATGCAAATGCTCCAGCTTGTTTCTTAATAACTTTAAGCAGTTGTGCTTGTTGGTTTTCACTTAATCCTGTGTTTATATGTAGAAATTTCTCAGGGCCAACCTCACAAGGTATGGTATATGGTTCTATATGCTCTTCAATTGTGAAGACACAAGGTGTTTCTGTAAACATTGAGAGAGCCATATTCTCTGGAAACTCATCTCCAAAAATATGATCAAATTGAGCAAAATACTGAGGGAAATATGTACAATTTGTTGAAGAAACAAACTAGTTTAATACATTTTCAATGGTCTGCTCCTAAAGTGCCCAAGAGAAATCACTAGGAAGGGAGATATCATCAAAGTATTCATCCCCAAAAGAACAATTTAACCACCATGAATTTTCATTTATTGGTTGTACTGGGGGGTATAAAATAAGTCTTTGTGTGGACAACCCATTGGAAATAGTCATCTCTCCATCCCTACATCCTATAAAAGCATGTGCGGTAGCTAACCATGGTCTTCCTAGGATAATAGGATGTCCTTTAGAAGGATCCTTTGATTCTACAACCATAAATTCGACAGGGTATTCCCATGAAGCTACTGATACAACAATGTCATCCAGGACTCCAGCAGGTTTTACCATAGTGCGGTCTGCTAGTTATAGGATGGAAGGAGTAGGTCAGAGGAATTGTCCTAACTGTAAAAATTCTAAAACTGTGGTGGTCATCATGTTAATAGCGGATCCTAAATCAATTAATGTATTTTTATGGCGGTGTTTTTTATAATTAGAGTCACTACTGGGGGCCCTGGATTTGTATATTTTGAAATCCAAGACTGACCTGTCATACATTCAAACTTTTCTCCTATAACATGAATTGTAAGAGGGTCCTTTTGCTTATTTCCTGGATGTTCAATGCATAGCTCCTTTATTACCTTACTATATATTGGTATATCTTTGATATCTTGTAATAGAGGGATTTTAATACAAATGTTCTTTAATTCATTCAAAATGTTATACTCCAGATGAACTGTAGGTCTTTCTATTACTAATATTTCTGGAAATGGAGGAATTCTTTGCTCCTGAATAGTTTCTTGTGGAGGATGGGTGTGTACTGGAACATTTGGAATGTTCATATCCTCCAAAATAACATACTTCACGGGTTCACTTGAATCTTCTTATTCTTTGTTTGGTTCCTGAATGATGACTGATGACTTGGGTTTATTATTCACAACTATTCCTGATCGTAATTGAATTTCATTTACAGGTACAGTCAAAATAAGGTGTGAGGGAAGAGTTTGCAACTCAATATTGTTAAGAGCTTTAGTCAATTTATTTTTAGGGTTAGGTATCGGCTATGCATGTAATAATGTCGGTTGAGGAGGATTTTCATTCTAAAAGTGATTAATTTGTTGTGTGATAAAAGGGATTGGAGGTACAAATCTAGGTGGCATCTGCTGGAAATTTGTTTGATTCTGAGGATAAGGATGATTAAGTGCAGGAACAGGTTGTGGCTGAGGATATGGTTTTCCTCTTTATCCTTGTGACCAAAATTGGTGTTGTGGAAATTGAGGAGGAGGGTACTGAGGTGGCCAATTCTGCCAGCTGGAATTGTTCCATTTCTGAGGTGGTTGATACAGAGGATAATAGAGTGGAGGTTGTGGTGGAAAGTTTGGATATGTTGGTTGATCTCTAGGTTTCCAAGGAGGCCTCCTCGATGTTTTGGCTACATCCCCACTCTTATAGATGGATTGAAATCCAATAAAGGATGGGTATTTATCTATTGGATGCTCTTCTGTACAGATGTGACATACAGAGATGTTGTTTAATGGACATTCCCTTTGGGGATGTTTAGTTCTACATCTTGGACAAAAGATACTCATTGTTGCTCATTCTTCATCCTGCCTCTTCTTGGCTTGTAAAGCATCTAGTTGGGAACCCATTTCTCCTAAGATATCCGTCTTAAAATTCTCCAATAGGTTTCCTAACTCTACTCTTGTAACTCCGCTTGAACTAGGAACATTTCCTCTTATATTTATACTAAAAGGATCTCGAAATTTTTTCACAACTTCCCCCCTACTCCTAGAATAGTTTTTACACATCTCACCGGTCTGTGCAAAAGTTTTATGAGAAATATCGCCAGCTGCCATGAGATTAAGACTTTCTAACAAGTCCTCGAAGATCCCCTTAAGGAAAAGTGTATGTACTACATCTTCTTGAAGGTCATTATATTTAGACTTATGTAATTTATAAATGAACCTCTCGAGATAATCCTCCAAGCTCTCGTCTTCAAGTTGTTGTATCTTGAATATATCATGTCGAGAGTCCTTAATTTTTCATTATTCTTGATATTTTCACAAGAATGAGGTTTTCATGTCATCCCAAGTCCTGATAGTGGATTCTCCTAATCCCATGAACCATCTCAAGGCGAAATCCTTGAGTGTAGTGGGAAAGAGTTTTAGTTTGTGAGTGTCTTGTAGATAATTGTAACTCCTACAAAGGATATCGAACTCGAATAGGAATGTGTCAACCGTGTTTTTAGTGAATCCTAGAGGGATAGTAGGTTCTACTGTAGAAGTTTCAATTTGCAAAATAACTGGATCTACTGAGGTTCCAAAGAGAGATTTTACTTGATCAGGATCAACAAAGTCAACAAACTTTCGAATCTCCTACTAGTGAAAAAGTTGTGTTGATTGGATTTGAAACTAGTGGAGGGCTAGGCATTTCTAATGGCTGATCCTCTTGAAATTACTCAAGAACGGGGTCCTTAGGACCTTCTTCCAAGGTTCCTTCTCCTTCTATGGCTTCTCCAATAAGATCTTCTAATGGAGTTTCTTTAGGTTTCAGGGTAGAACTACTTCCTATATGCGTCTTTTGATACCTTTCGGGTGAGTTAGTAGTTGGGGAATTACGCCCCCTACGGTAGTTAGTAGAGACTTTCAATAAATTTTCCAGTCTTGATAAATCTACCCTAAGGATCTCTAATTCTACTCATGAAATACTTTTAAACTAAAGAAAACCTATGCTACTACATTGCTGGAATTGGAAGCGCATGTTATAACAAATGCGTGGGTTCTTACCTCTCATCTTACCGCTCCCCTGCTACCAACCTATTACTAAAATTCATAAAGAATTTTATTCTACCTTACATAACAACTCCCCTGCAACGGTGCCAAAAGTGTTGGGTGTATTATAATGTCTAAATTAATCCACCTATTCTTTAATTATCATTCAGGGTTCGTAAGCTTAGATTTGACACAAAATATATGCGAAGGTAGAGGGTGTCGTGTAAATATTTTAACAAACAAAAGATCAAAAGAGCTTTCAAAATGAAAAACTGAGTCAAACTCCTAGAAATGCACCTATTAAAGTAATTAAACTGAGGCAAAATAATAAACTAAACAATTGATAATAAACTTTAAACTGAAATACAATCAACAATTAACTATTCAAATGGGGAACTAGGGTACAAGGAAAACTCAACTTATAAGCAAGTAGAAAAATTAATAAAAGAAGCAAGTAGAAAACTTAATAAAAGAAATATCTTTAGGTTCTCTCCTACAAGTTCTTTCAACAATAACACAACATAAAAAGACAATCTAAAAACATACTAAGAATAACACATATAACACTAAATCTTGCATACAAATGAATAAATCAATTCAAAAGACATAAACACAAAACAATAAAATATCAGCAATAACATTCAAGAGACAAAAACAACGTAACACATATTCAAGCAAAAAGAAATAAGGAAAATAATAAAACTTTAATAAATAACCTAAAACAATTAAACTTTAACTTTAAGGTTAAACAAAACTAACATCTAAATATGACCGTCAAAACATAATTTAGACATCAACAAAACAGAACTAAAAACAATCATAAAACACATAAAAAACACTAAAAATAGAACTAAGGGCTGAATGACAGACTGAACTGTGGATTTGAAAGGGGTGGATGAATAACAGACTGAACAGGTTGTCCAAATGACAGTCTGCACAGTTAAAATGGTAACAACTAACCTAAATGAACTAATCTTCAGCTAAAGCCATGCAGATGTAATTCTAATGCATCAGAACAGTAAATAAACCTATTTAATAGCAAATTAACCTTAAACTAATTCATGAACAAAAGGAATCATTTCACATTAAACTAATAAATAAACTAAAAATTAACTTGCATAAATTCAAAATAGGAAAGGAAATAAAATCATTGGATCTATTCTAAATTCATCAAAACAACTTATTCTATATTCTTGAAAACAAAGACTGAAAGTAATGCTGGAAATGAAATAACTGGAAACAAAATGACTGAAAGCAAATAACTGAAATCAAGCTATGCACACATCTAACTAATTAACTTCAAAATAAAACTACGTTAATGTATTACAGAAAACAAATAGAATAGCATTTACTATAATCTAATGGAAGCAAACTAGAAATTAAACTAGACTAGCTAAAACAAAAAAGAAACTAAGCTAAACAAAGAAAATGAACCTCTGGTTGATGAGGGGCCCTGTCAGCAATCAGGGGTGATTCCTGGCTAACTTCTACTCAAACGAAATCTTCAACAACAACCCATACAACTCTTTATTTAGATGGTGGAACAGAAATACAATGTTCGAGACTAAATTACAACAAGAACTCTTCTCTCCTAACTCTGCTAACTGACTGATTTTCTAGCTAACTTCAGCTCTCTCATAGAGGCTACTTTGTATAATGATTTACAGGGATGAGCAAGTCAACTCTTTAGTGGTCGACTGCTCTCTAAATTTAGCCGACTATAATGGACATTTAATTAATCACAGGCCGGCGCATAAGCATCTCCCTTCTTCAGCGCGAGTCTGGTTCTTTTCACTGGACAGCATACGCACATGTTCCTTCTTCAATGCAGCAGGTCTTCATATGTGGCGCACGAATCCTTCTTTAGCATGACTATGGAATGGTGGTGAGAAAGGGCAGTGTACATGGTGGGTCTTCTAGAACGCAGGTCATTTTATTATTTAAACGTGCAGATTGGTGGTAGTTTGGAGTCAGGCAGAGGAGGCCACGAGCGATCCTTCTAGACTGAAGACACTCCATCCTTTGAATGTGTGGGAAGTGAACAGCTTGGTGTTAGGAGAAATCAGCGCACCAAAAATCCTTCTAGACTGATGATCATGCTATCACCTGGGCCCATGGACAAAAAAAAGGTTTGCAGACTGTTCCAATGTTTTAATGATTGAAATCGGTTATCAACAGCGTGCGATCTGGTTAACAAGCTAGAAGATGAGCTTCGTCATGAGCTGGACAGGGAGCTGGATACGCCGGGTGCATATCTATGGCGAACAAAATTTCTGTTTGCTTGCGCGCTTTAGGGTTGGAGTCTACAGCAACAAATTTCAACATCTGGCAAACCACCAGCGAGTTTCATGCAATGGGCTGAATGACAAGTTGGACGTCGAGCTGGACATGCTATGCGAAAAGCAGGCTGAATGTGTTTTGCATATTAGCGTGGCCCAAAAAGATTATAAAACCTACAAACAATTATACAAACCAAATAATACATCAAATGTGTTTTAATAATGTTATTTTTAATTAATAAAACCATAAAAATGATAATAATAAAATATTTTTATATAAACCTTAAAAACACTCATACCTGAGGTTGAATAATGATCTGCATGACATAAAAGATACAAAAGATAATAAAACATATGTTTAAATGAGTAATTTAACTGCCAAAAATGGTAACAAATCTAGGATCAACAATGATGATGATGATGAGGGTCATGATGATGAAGACGATGGCAATGATGATGATGATGATGATGATGATTATCATCATGATGATGAAGATGATAATGATGAACATCATGATGATGATGATGATGATTACCATGAGGATGAAGACGATGATGATCAACATGATGAAGATGATGGTGATGATGGTGATGATGATCATGATGATCATGCTGATGATTATCGTGATGATGAAGACAATGATGATGATGAAGATGATGATGTTGAACATCATCGTAATGATGATGATGTTGAACATCATCGTAATGATGATGATCATGAAGATGATCATGATGGCGATGATCATGATGATGAATACTATAAAGATCAACATCATGATGATGATGATGATGATGACGATGATGATGATGATGATGATGAGGATCATGATGATGAAGACGACGATGATGATGATGATGAAGAAGTCACTTTCATCTTAATATTGATGATGACGATCATGATGATGAAGACGATGATGATGAACATCATGAGGGCATTGATGATGAAGATGACGATGATTATGATGATGTTGTTGATGACGACGATGATGATGATGAACATCATGATGATGAAGACACTGATGATCAACATGATGACGATGGCAATGTGGATGGTGATGATGATGATGAACATAATGATGATGAAGACAATGATGTTGAACATCATGATAATGACAACAATGATGAAGATGATCATGATGGTGATGATGGTGATGATAATGATGATGATTATGGTGATGGTGATGGTGATGGTGATGGTGATGGTGATGATGACGAAGATGGTGATGGTGATGATAATGATGGTGATGAAATTGGTGATGATGAAGATGATGATGGTGATGATGGTGATGGTGATGGTGATGATGAGATGGTGATGGTGATGGTGATGGTGATGATGATGAAGATGGTGATCAAGATGGTGATGGTGATGATGTTGATGATGATGAATATGGTGATGGTGATGATGATGAATACGATGATTATGATGATGATGATGATGATGATGATTATGATGATTATAATGATGATGATGATTATTATGATGATGAATATGATGATTATGATGATGATGATTATGATGATGATGATTATGATGATGATGATTATGATGATTTATATGATGATGATGATGATGATGATTATGATGATGATGATAATGATGATGATGATGCTAACGATGATGATGATGATGATAGTGATGATGATGATCAACATGATGATGATGATGATGGTGATGGTGATGATGATGTTACTAACTCTTTTTTTTAAATAAGATAAAAGAATAGGTCTAATTAAATATTTACCTTTCAATATATTTCATTATCTTCTCCATCCAAGTCATCATCTGTATCATCATATCTAGAGTCAACATTGTAAGGATTGGCCATATCATCATCGTCATCTAAGTCAATTACGCTCATCGTGTTATCGTCGATATAATCTTCATGGGCATTGTCTACTACATCATCTGATTCAACTAATTCTCAAACATCTTCTGTTGGATCATCATCATCATCTAACTCATGTTGATCATGCTCTTCATCATCGTCTTCTTCTTCTAGAGAACCCTCTTCATTACCATCGTCTAGGTTATACTTTATCGGCCTTCCCCTTGGATCATGTCTCACAACAAATGACCAACCCGCTTTACCTAGAACCTTCGAGTAAAATACCTGTTCACATTGGATTGGAAGAACATAGGGCTTCGTTCCTGGCTCAAACAACCTTGTATTTACCATGGTAAATCCATTATCATGTTCAATAATAGTTCTATCAGGATCACGTTGACTCAATCGTAACGTACCATTTGATAACGAACAGAACTACCTTGAAGGATTTAAAGTCACACTATAGAATATCTTCCAAATACCCATAGTATCGATTTTCTGAGAGTTTTGGATGTCTTTCACTTCTAGATGAAACATTGGTCACCTCAAATACTATAGATATCCCATAATCTGATGTTTTCTTTGTTTCATCCAGTTTTTTGATGTGACATCTACAACCATTACAGACCATAGCCTTATGGTGTTTTACCTACAACAAGCAATACACGAAAAGATTACACAACGATTCAATATTTATGCAGCAATACATGGAAAAGAACAACCTGTACGTCAAAATGTAATTTTAAAAATAAAATATTTAGAGTGATTGATTAATATGCTTGCCATTTTATCTTTTAAACCATATGCTAAATAGATTTCCCTTTCTGTAAGATTTCTATCTCCATTGCGAAGTGCTACTTTTACCAATGAAGCCACACCTTCCCATGATATTCCGTGACCCAATTGTTTGCATCATTCAATCCATACCTTCATCCAGTAAATATTTTTTGTGATGTATAAATGAATTGCATCCCACTCTCGACCAACTGCTTGATGACAATAAACATTAAAATTCAAGACAAATGTAAATTTTATAAACAAAGTATATGCTCTCAATTGATGCAATAAATTGAAAATACAATTAGAATATGAACAATATAATTAAAATCCACTAGCTAATAATTACCTTTCACCTTCCTCGATCTACCTTTCCCCTTTAGGTTCTCCCCTTCAAATTTGTTATTGGAGTCTGGATCACAAATGTGATGTAAATTGAGCTTTGATGCTAAATTAGGAAGATATTCACTAACATACAACATGTTTTGGTATATCGTATATCCTTCCATCATAGAACCCTCGGCATTTGCTCGTTGTCTCACCAAACCCTTCATAAATTTCAAGTGCCTCTCAACCATCAACATGGACATTAAGTGCACATGTCCACACAACTCAATCTCCTCAACTTGGTGTATGAGGTAGTGTTACTGTGCATTGAAAAATGTTGAAGGTAGATGCTTATGCATTTCACACATGAGACGAGGAATTTCTCTCCTCCAATATTGTATATCTTCTTTATGGATTTCTTTAGATGTCAACCATCTACAAGTGACGCAAACCAATAACGATATTTAACCCAAAAAAAATTAAATTACATATCATGAAATAGTGCACAAAAAACAAATATAAATTATACGAAGAATTAAAGAAACACTAAGCACAAGCAACTAATCGGTAGTTACCTCATGCATTTACCAAGATTATATATAAATTGTTTGACATTGTTGTCAAAGTTCTCCAAGAGAGAGAGGGGTAGAACATACTGTATCGATACACAAACCACGTCATTGTTTAAACAAATAGTATACAAAAAAAATTTAAAAAAATATGCAATAAAATGAAAAAATACAAAATTATATGGACATAACAATAATAATTACCTTGATGAAGACATGCCAATCATGCGTTTTGACCCCCATAAAATCACCTTTTTTGTTATGATATTCTTCAAGTTCACACAAAATCCAGTGGGAAATTTAATTTTCCGCATTACTTCTTTGACAAAATTGAATTGTTGCTCTGTAAACATCCATGGAATTGAGTTTATATTAATTTGGTCTCTGTTGCTATGAAATTGGATGACATATTTCATTGCATGGTTTCCTTCTTGAATGTCTTTGCAAGATTTCACAATTTTATCTCTCTCCCTCCTTAGCTCCAGTAGTCGCCATAATGTTTCAGTCACATTCTTTCCAATATGTATTGTATCAAACAAATGAACAATTTGTAGGTGCTCATAGTAGGGCAACCTGCTGAATTGTATAGGATAACTTTTCATTCCTCGTGGAAGCCCATTAATTCCTTCATGATCATGATGGACATCATGAATATTAGTTTATAAATAAATTACATCATAAATCAATTATGGCCACTACAATAAACAACTCACAATAAAAATTAAAATACATAACAATTCATATACGATGATCCATATGTACCAGCTTGACAATTTCTATTGTATTGCATCTTCCAAAGGGGAGGTATCATTCTCTGTGGTTTTAATGCAGTATCTTGCTTCCCATTGAAAATATTTTTTCGGTTGTTCTATACCTGTGATTCTTAGAGAGGAAATTCCTATAATCATCAAACACATCCTTTATTAAGCTTTTTGAGGGACGATATTTTATCTTAGGACCACAAAATGGACATGCAAATTTACCCTTTGTCTGAAGACCTACAATATATAGATGTGGAATGTCTATGTCAAATATAATTATATATAAAATATATTAACTACATCATATAATTAAATGCAATTAAAGTGGAACTTAAAAATACAAACCACAAAATTGGGTTAACCCAGGGGCATTGTGTATTGTCCATACAACCATTGCATGGAATTGAAATTGCATTTGACGTATTGGTATAGATACGTCATACATTGTGATTCCATTCCATAACTTCAGTAGCTCATCTATAAGAGGTTCGATATATACATGCATATCTTTGACTTGGAACTTACCTGATTGATTTGAAGTACATATAAAATATGTAATTATGAGAACCATTAAGATATATAAACCATGCACAAGAGTAAAATAAAAAATATACAAATGAAATTAGGAAACATACTACAACAAATGAGATGCCACAACTACATTAGAAATAAAATAGTAAACACAAAATACCTGGAATAATCATCAACAACATTATGTGCTCCCTCTTTATTGACAACCATGGAGGAATCTTATTGTTGATAACAAAAATAGGCCACACCATGTACATGGATTTCATCTGTGAAAATGGATTAACACCATCTGCTGCCAAGAAATCCTATGATTATGTGGTTCTTCTTTAAAGTGAGGCCACTTTTCCTCCATATCTCTAAAAGCAGAACCATCTGCAGGAATTCGAATAACATCATCTTGACTTTTGTTCTTGGCATGGTAATCCATAAATTGTGCTATGTTATTGCACCTGAACAATCGTTGAAAACGTGGAATGATGGGAATATAACGAAGAACCTTGTGATGCACCTTTTTTGTTACTTGATCTGTTTGATATCTACTTATAGGACATTTCGGACATTCTGTTGCAAATTCATGTTGATTATAATATATAACATGGTCATCGGGGCATGCATGAATTGCTTCATAATGCATTCCAATATCTTTCATGATGGAAGATAAATCTCGATATGTGCAAGGTAAAATATTTGATGGTGGTAACAAAAATTCAGCAAACAAGATATATAAAAAAAAAAAATTATAGTTAATGTATTAAATAAATAATATTAATGAAATACACTTCATCCATATGATGATCAATAATGAATTAACAATACAATTATTGGATAAATACAAATAAAATTTATCACAATCGTATATATGTGATGGATTATTTTACATACCTTAGCATACTTGTGATTGATATGTTTGAAATACCATTCATAACCTTCAAGTTCATTATCAACAATACATCAGAGAGAAGAATTGTTTTGGAGCCTTCATAAAGGGGTTCATATGCCTTATTGAGAAGAGGTATATCGTTTTCATTATCAAAGTCATCAAAATTTTCATTATCATCATCGTCGTCATCATCCATTCTAACATTAAATGAATCATGGATCAATGTATTTGTACCATCATCATCAACTATAGTATCAGTATGATCATCTTGTTCAATATGATCGTTCACTTGTTCTCCATTAAACATAGACGCTCCATGATCCTCCGGAACTTGTTTTGAAAGAACTTCCTATGGACGATATGCTGTAGGGTGTATTTCCTTTATAAATACATGAAAACATCAATAGATATAAGTTAATATAGTAAATATTAAAATAACACATACATTTACCAAAGCAAAGAATATAAAAACTTTATAATGCTAAAACTACAAATGGACGATATTGATTCCCCCCCTTAGCGTGTCCATGTTCCCTGCAATGTTTTGTGGATGTTGAGATCAATATTCTTCTCCTCTTAAATCCCTACATTGAGTACATGGACAATAACATTTTCCATCACCCTTTCGTTTTGCTGCATCCCATAGTCTAGCAAGCAATTGTCGATTATGTTCATTTGGATCAGGAATATTTCTATTTGACATTTTGTCACAAACTTTGTGAATGAATACTATTGACAATCTTAAAAAATCAAGTTCCATGCATCACAATTTTCTCAAATGGAGGTTTGTTGAAGAATAAAAAAATTCCCACAAACTGTCTGTCGAAGAAAAAAAAAATCCCGCAACCGTCCATTGAAGAATAAAACAATTCCTCAAACCTTCCGTCGAGGAATAAATAATTTCCAAAAACCGTTTGTTGCTTCTATAGAAAACATGTCAGAATGTTTAAAAATGTTTATATTTATAATTCATCAGTTGTCGAATATCCGACGATATGAAACTAGTTACCGTTGGAAATATGGGTTTAAATTATTTGAAATATGTCTTTATATTATTTCAAAAAATATCCCAAGGACGTCGAAAATCTAACGGCTCATCCTCCAAATGTCGTCACAAATTCGACACACTATTGTCGGATATCCAACGACTCATCCTTTAAGTGTCATCACAAATTCGACACACTATGGTCAGATAACCGACAACTCATCCTCCAAGTGTCATCTCAAATTCGACACATGGTCGTCGTAAATTCAACACACGTCCGTCGCATATCCGACGACACAGTGTTGCAAAGTGTCGTCGAAAAACCTACACTAAGGATGTTGGAAATTCGACAATGATTAAAGAAATTGGAAGGTACAGTACTTTTCATCATTTTGAAACAACAAAAATGTACTTTACATCGGATGTCATCGGATTCTGTCTTCGGATTTTGGGTTCAAATCCTGTTGTGGCATAGCCGACACATCTATTTTCAAATATAAGCTACCATCATCTAAAGCTACTTTGTATTGCTTTGCAGTTTGCAGTGTTTTTCCATTACATTCACTAATAGAATTTGGGTTTAATTGTATGTTGAATATAGTTTTCATTAATGACAAAGGAGTTCAGTAATGACAAAGGAATAACAAATAAACATGATGGCAAGGAAAATTCATTGTAAGATAAAACAAAGAGAGTTGGAAAGACATATAATGGTTTCCTAATATCTCATGGTGTCCTAAGACATGGCCTCTGTAAAATTTCCATAGACATGGTTAAGAATTTCTACACAATGAACTTGGGTATGTCTGCACAAGATGTATAGACTTCCCACACAAGGTATATAAAATTCCAGCAAATAAGCACCATAAAGGTTTTTAGATATGTTTGAAGATTTCAGAATCATAAGCATCAGCTACAGGCATATTCAACATAAAAAGAACCAGATCTAAATGATAAGCTATAGGAGTAAGCTACAAATTAATTAAGATGCAATCATATACATCGCTAAGCTACAAGAATTTTTAAAAGATGTCATAGAAAAAATAAAATGTTTATTATTAAGCAAGAGATATAAAACAGAGATATGATATTCAAAGATATAATAAACAGAGTTTATTATTCCTGTAGAAGAACATATTATTTCAAAATTATAAAGGATGAGTGCATTTGAGAATGGAAAATCAGTGACTCTATGAAATAGAGTGTTAATAATTAAACAACTAAGATAGATCAATGGACGAGGTGGATTTTGCAAAGCAACCAATGGTTCACAGTGTTGCGGAAAGATATTTGCGGAAGCCCATTTCAAAAAAGTTGGGAGGCACGTCCGCAAGTCTCAATCCACAAATTGTGGAAGAATTCTTGCAAAAGACGAATTGCAGAAGCATTTTCGAGAAAATTTTAAATTCATACCCGCAATCCACAATCCACAATGCAAAAGGAAACCACAATCTGCAATCCGCAATGTGGGAGGAATCTGCAATCTGCAATTTGTAAATTGCGCAAGAAGTCTTGCAGAAGCAGTTTCGAGACAATTGAAATACAAACCCGCAACTCACAATTGTGGAATAGTCATTGAGGAAAGGTCGTTGCGGAAAGGTAGTTGCAGAAAGGTAGTTACGAAAATGCAATTTCGTAAATTTAATTGCGGAAGGTAATTGCAGAAGGTGATTGCGGAAAGGTAAATGCAGAAAGGTCTGTTGCAGAGAGATTGTTGCGGAAAGGTCGTTGCAGAAATGCAATTGCGGAAGGTTGTGACTGATAAATTTAAACAGAGTTATAAATAATTAAACAAAGAAGTAGGAAACACGTTTGATGAAGAGGAACGTGTTATGAAGTGATGTGTTTGATGAACGAGCACGGCTCCAAATTGAAAGGGTGCAACTGTGAAACTCCAGAGTGAAGATATGTGTTGGCAAAGAAAGATGAATAATGGTAAAGGTATTTATAAGGAAATATTTTGAGTTTAGTAAGGTGTCTTTGTCATCTATATCCACAGAAGCAGCAGCAGAAGGAGACCAAGGAAGGAATGAGAAACCAGTGACAGTATTAAAGATATAAGGAGATATGGAAGTCTGATAAAATCATACTAGGGTGGTAGAGTGGTTCTAGGGCAGGCTATATGGATGCAAGGGGGTTGTAGCGTCCTTCCAATAGTAGATGGTAAATAGGGTGTAGAAGAATCCTTTTAGTAGTAGTTGATTAACCAGGGGTTCGTATCCTCCTTCCAGTAGTAGATAGTAAATAGGGTGTAGAAGCACCCTTTTAGTAGTATCTAATAAACAAGGGGGTTGTATCCTCCTTCTAGTAGTTGTTGGTAAATAGGGTGTAGTACCATCCTTGTTTGTAATATTAAGAAGAAACTATTTGTAATATAATGTTACAATAATAGGAAGTATTGGTGGTTTTCCCAATTGGGATTCCACGATAAAAGTCATGTTTCTTGTGTCTTGTTTATCATGTGTGTTAATGAATAAATTTAATAATACTGATTCACCCCCCCCTCTTAGTATTGTCCAAATTTCCAACAATTGGTCACTAGAGAGGGATCCTTCACTACAACTTAATCACTAGAAGGAATATCCTATTAAAAACCACTATGGAACAACAAGAAGGAATGGCTTCCAATAGAGCTTTAACACTTAATAAAGGAGAATATGTAGTGTGGAGAAGAAGAATGAGAATATACTTACAATCAATAGGATGTGGTGTATGGAATGCAGTAATCTCTGATTCCATCCCACTAAAAAGAGTAAGGACTAAATCTCAAAAAGAATCCAAGAAAAATAACTCAAGGGAAATAGAGGCCATACTTGACGGATTACCTCAACCTATCAAAGAAAATATAGGACCATGTCTCTCAGCTAAGGAACTCTAGGTCAAATTGGAGAAACTTTACTTAGTTGAAAAAAGAGCATAAGCAATATTTTCTCTTTTCAAGAATAAAAGTGATGATGAAGAATATTGCATTCATAAGGAAGATCAAAGGACCACAACCATATGCAAGATATTATTTAATAAAAAGAATAAAAAAAACTATTCCATGGAAGATAGTGAAGATGAAGAGATAAGTGGAAATGAAGAAAATATATTCATGGAGATAGTAACTTCACAAGATGATTCAGATATAGAAGGAGTGGTGAACCTAAAGGCATAACTCATAAGTTCTCTTAAAGAATTGAAAAAGAGTAGAATGAAGAACAATTCTTTGGAAGAAAAGTTGTCAAAATGCCAAGAAGAGCATAAATCAAAAGATAAAAGGTCAAGTCAAATTATTATTTATTTGAAGAAATAACTTCAAGAGGCCAAGAAGATTGAAAAGTACTTAGTAGTGCAACTCAAGAAGAGAATACAAGATTCTGAAAAACTTGAAAAAGAGAATTATTCAACTTAGAAAAGGGGTTGATGAAGAATCTATCAAATAAAAGTTTGAGAACAACTCAAGGACTTTATATGAAATCCTAAGTGTGCAAATACCATCAAGTGACAAATCTAGATTAGTATTTGACAAAGAAAAGAATACAGGATATTCCTCTTTCACAAACCAAGATGGAGATAAAAGAAGCTATGCTCCTACACTCAAGAGCCCAATTAAAAGGGAAGAAAGTAAGAAATCTACTCCTCTCTTACAAAGAACAGATATGATGCCTAAAAGACCAATGAAAAGTAGATATCAACAAATATTTTTGGGTCATTGCACTCTTGTAATAATTTTTGACATAAAGCCATGAATTTCAAACCATATGAAAAGTTTCATATCTATAAGAATAATACAACCAAGCAACATAAGAATTACAAAAGAATAATTCCAATCATCAGAACTCTGCTCATCCTCCTAAGATGGAAAATTTGAGAAGACATACAAATGAAAATATCCATTAAAAAGATCAAAAATTCTATAAAATGGCATTCCTTGGATATTGTCATTGCTATCACAAGTTTGGTAACAAGAATGTTGATTGTAGAATAAAAATAAAAGATCAAAGTTTGAGAAGAAAAAAAAACACAAACACTTCAAAATATAGAAGACCAGTAAGCAATGTACCCCATGAAAAGAAGTGGAGAAGGAATCCATATTAAAAAGACTCGAAAGAAAAACAAATTTCAAATATCAGTGAAGCTTCCAAAGATGATGATGAGAAAAATAATGCTATAGATAAATATGACATCCATTCCGAGGGAAAGCAAGATGAATATGTAAATCAATACACTAATGGAAGATACCTTTTCTAAAAAGGTTTCTCATGACCTAGTAGAGAACCCTAAAATTAGCATTAGAAGGGATCATATACTCAGGGGCAGTTAATAGCATAAAATTGGAATTGGTACTTGAAAAATATCAGTTGGTAAGAAGAAAGGAATGTCTTGAGGTTTCCTTAAAAAAAACAAGAAGAAGAATCATAAGAAATACTTGGTAAAAGTTATCTTCCTCATAGACAACAAGAAGTATAGAAGTGACAGATTGAAAAAAGAAAACATTGTCCAACCTGAAAGTATTCATTTGATTACATTTATTTGATAATAATTTTTTCATGGTTGGTGAGCACATGTAAATATTATTACAAGACTAGATATGAAGGATACTATTTAGACAATCTTAAGGAGTGTCTAATAGGGAAATTATGAATAGTCATTCTTGTGAGTTGAAATCATTTTTTATGATTTTATAAAGCAATTTTTAACTTCAAAATTGTTGACATTAGAAGAGAACTCAAGGCTGAGCTGAAAGACAAAAATGCAATTAATTGGAAAGCTCCAGGACGAGTAAAAGTAGCAGTAAGATTGTGTCCTAAGAATCAAGAGGAGAAGGGTGCAGATTCAAATTTTGCAGATTACATGGAACTTGATCCAGAACTTCAACAGTTGAAGATTGTGAAGGAACAAGGATATATGGACAATAAATTGTTTTCATTGCATTGAAGACTCTTTAAAGAAGAACAAGTTATATGATGCATCTTGAAAGATAAATATATGGAATAAAACTAAGGGTTGAATGAAAGAACTAAAAAACAAACCAATGAGTATAAACTTTGTCACAATTTGAGATTCTAAAGATGACCATCACATTGGCTTGAAGTAACAAAGAGAGACTCATTAATGGAGCAAAAGGAAGCACTATAATAGGGAAAGTCTATGAATTTATCATCCGGTTAATCATTCAAAGAACTTGTTGTAAGAAGGAAAATGTTAACCATATCATAATACAGTGGTCAATACCAATTCAAGTTAAATGAAGAAAGGATGGAAAGGAATAACAAGTTATCCTTTGTCATTGTTGTCAAAAGGGGAGAATGTTTAGATGTTTCCATCAATTCCAAATGGGAAGAATGTTGAATATAGTTGTCATCGATGTCAAAGGATTTCAACAATGACAAAGGAATAACCAATAAACATGATGGCAAGGAAAACTCAGTGTAAGATAAAAGAATAACAAATAGAGTTGGAAATACATATGATGGTGTCCTAAAACATGGCCTCTATAAAATGTCCACATACATGGTTAAGAATGTCTGCACAAGGAACTTGGGTATCTCTACACAAGATGTATAGACTTCCCACACAAGGTATATAAAATGCCAGCACATAAGCACCATAAAGGTGTTTAGACATGCTTGAAGATGTTGGAATCATAAGCATCAACTACAGGTATCTTCAGCATAACAAGAACCATATCTAAATTATAAGATACAGGAGTAAGCTACAAATTAGTTAAGATGCAATCATCTACAATGATAAGCTACATGAATTGTTAAAATATGTCTTGGAACAAACAAAACATTTATTATTAACTAAGAGATATAAAACATAGATATGATATTCAAAGATATAATAAACATAGTTTATTAATCATGTAGCAGATGTAGAATTATAAAGGATGATTAAATTCGAGAATGAAAAATCAGTGACTCTACAAAACAGAGTGTTAATAATTAAACAAAGAAGATATATCAACGGACGAGGTGGATTTCACAAACAAATCGGCGGTTCATAGTGTTGCAGAAATATATTTGGGGAAGCCGATTTTGAAAAAGTTGGGGGGCACATCCACAATACGCAATGCAGAAGGAAGTCGCAAGCCGCAATCCGCAAATTGTGGAAGAAGTCTTGCAGAAGACGAATTGCAGGAGAAATTTCAAGAAAAGTCAAAATGCAGACCCACAATCCGCAAATTGCGGAAGAAGCCATGCGGAAGATGAATCGTAGAAGCAATTTTGAGAAAAATCAAAATGCAAACACACAACCCATAATTGCAGAAAAGTCGTTGCAGAAAGAAAATTGTGGAAAGCTAATTGCAAAAAGGTCGTTGAGGAAAGGTCATTGTGGAAAGGTAATTGTGGAAGCAATTTCGAGAAAAGGTGAAATGCATACCTACAACCCGCAATCTGCAATTGTGGAAGGAAGGATTTTCTAATTGTGGAAAGGTCGTTGCGGAAAGGTAATTGTGGAAAGGTCATTTCGAAAAGGAAATTTTGGAAAGTTAATTGCGGAAGGTAATTACAGAAAGGTGATTGCAGAAAGATAAATGCAGAAAGGTCAATCCGGAAAGGTTTGTTGCAGAGAGATTGTTGTGAAAAGTTCATTGCAGAAATGCAATTACAAAAGGTCGTGACTGATAAATTTAAACAAAGTTAAAAACAATTAAATAGAGAAGTAGGAAACGCATTTGATGAAGAGGCACAAGTTATGAATTGATGTGTTTGATGAACATGCACGACTCTAGATTGAAAGGGTGCAACTGTGAAACTCCAGAGTGAAGATATACATTGGTAAAGAAAGATGAATTATGGTAAAGGTATTTATAAGCAAATATTTTGAGTTTAGTAAGGTGTCTCTATCATCCAGATCCACACAAGTAGCAGTAGATGAAGACCAAGGAAGGAATGAGAAACCATTGACAGTATTAAAGATATAAGGAGATATGGAAGTTTGATAAAATCATACTAGGGTGGTATGGCGGTGCAAAGGCAGGATATATTCCTGCAAGGGGGTCATAGCCTCCTTCCAGTAGTAGCTGGTAAATAGGGTGTAGAAGCATACTTTTAGTAGTAGATGATAAACCAGGGGGTTGTATCTGTCTTCCAGCAGTAGCTGATAAATAGGGTATAGAAGCATACTTTCACTAGTATCTGATAAACCAAGAGGTCGTAGCCTCCTTCCATTAGATGGTGGTAAATAGGGTGTATTACCATCCTGGTCTATAGTAGCAGGCATAAACTATTTGTAAGTATAATTTTGCAGTAATAGGAAGTATTGGTAGTTTTCCCAATTGGGATTCCATGATTAAATTTGTGTTTCTCGTGTCTTGTTGATCATGTGTGTTAATGAATATGTTAAAAGTGGTTTTAATTGTTAAAAGTTAATAATACTGATTCACCCACCCCCCCCCCTCTAAGTATTGTCCAAATTTCCAACATTGTACTACTTTGTTTTTTGTTTTATATCACCGCCTTCATTTTGTTCTCCAGATAATCCATATAAAAAACTTCCCTACCCTTTTATCCACTAGGTAGTAGACGTGTGTGTTGGATACTAAGTCCTGTCCAGGGTAATTTTTAGGGGCGAAATTTCACCAATTAACTATTTTTGGGGTTTTTTTCAAAAAATAAATTCGCTATTTGGTCAGTTTTAGTGTATTATATTGCCTATATTTACATAAAATATGTTTTTTTATCATAATATTCGCCAAAATTTACACATTTAAGTTTTAATTTTATGTTTCATATTTAATATTCGCGCACCTATCTATAAACATGTTTTTTTCAATCCAAAACAATCGCCTAGAATACTATACTTAAGTATAATATTAGAATCCTTAAAAATACCCTAGTCCTATCCTTCATGGATGGATTTTCTGGATATAACCAAATACAAATCCATCAACAATATTAGTATAAAATGACTTTTAGGACACCATGCCAGGCACCTTAATTTATCACATCATGTCGTTTGTACTAAAAACAGTTGCAGCTATATTCCAATGGGATATGTCCTACCTCTTTAATGACTTGGATCATATTATCCTTGCTTACCTCAATGACATCATGGATAAATCAAAGAAACTTTTCCACCATCTATCCAATTTAAGGGTTATCTTATCAAGATGTCAAAAGTATAATACATGATTAAACCCTCTTAAATGTGTATTATGCATTATAATAGGATGATTACTATGTTTCATTGTATCTCAAGTTGTGATAATTTTCAATCCCCTCAAAGTACAATCCATTCTTGATATCTTCCCACCAAAAACAAATATGCAATTACAAAGTGTTCGAGGCAAATCCAACTTTCTTCACCGTTTCATCCTCGATTATGCTACAATAGCACAAGGATTCCTACACATTCTTAAGAAATATGTCCCATATTAGTGGGATGACCACACATAAATGTATTTTGAAACACTTAAAAAGTATTTTACATAAACTCCTTTTATCTCCCCACTAAATTTGAAAAGGATTTTATCCTTTATGTTTCAACATCATCATATTTGATCACTGGCATTTTAGTTAAAAATGGTGCAGATCAATGTGAGCACAACATTTATTCCATTAATGAGACATCGGTAGGACCACCACTCAATTATAGCCACAATGAAAAATTACCGCTAGTTGTGATCCTCTTAGTGCAAAAACTACAACATTGCATCTTGTCATGTAAAACCACAATGATTGCAAGCTTTAACCCAATGTGGTACATAATAAGTCGATAAATTATCAATGGTAATCTCGCTCATTGGATCATAACTCTTCAGGAATTTGACCTAGAGTTCATAACATCCAAAAGAAAAAAATAGTTGTCCCTCGCTGAGCTCATCACTGATATCCCAACCTTCATAATGGAACCCCCTGTTAATGATTAGTTGTCAGACGAACACTTGCTTTTTCTTATTGACAAAGATTCCTCATACATAGATTTCCTCACATACCTTCACACACAAAAATTCACTTCTTGTCTCTCACATGATGATCGTCAATGCAACCATCACAAATCCCCTCATTATCTCCTCTTAGGTTAAATTCTCTATCGATTGGGGTCACCATTTTGTGGAGGTATTTATCTCATAACAAAGCTGAGAAAGTACTTAACAATAACCACAACATTGCATGTGGTCGCATTGGCCAATTATAAGCATTGTCCACTGCCCAAAAAATTCTTAGTGTTGGCTAATTGTCGCCTTCATTATTCAAGGATTACATCCATGCCATCAAACGGTGTGGAAACTATCAAATATTATCAAACAAAATTAGGGAACCTCTAGCCCCTTTGCATCCTTTCATCATTGTTGGTCCCTTATTCATGTGGCGAATAAACTTCATGAAATATCAACCTACATAAAATCAAGGGCATAAGTACATTTCCATTGTCATCGATTACTTTAGTAAATGGGTTGAGGCAATGCTCACTTTTAACAACAACAATGCCATAACAAATCAATTTTTATTAACTAAGTCGTCGCATTATTTGGTGTACCCAAGCAATTGGTCTCTCACAATGGAACTCATTTACAAAATGATATTTTCCAGTATTTATCATTCTTATTGGGGTTTAAACGTGATTTTTCCACCCCTTACTATCCACAATCCAATGGGCAGGTTAAGGTAGTCAATAAAGTCCTCAAGACCATGCTGAAATGGACAATCAACAAAAATAAAACCAATTGGAATCACATGTTATTTTTAGCACTATGGTCACATAGAACCTGTATTAGGATTGCAACAAGATTTACTCCTTTCCACCTCATTCATGGTGTCAAGGTAGTCTTACCTATTTAGCACCAAATCCCTACTCTCTAAATAGCTATGAAACTACTACTTGTTATTCCTATATTAGAAGAATGATTGCTCACTTTGGAATACCTCGGTGAGGAACATCGTGCGGCTCATTACAACAAAATGTACTAAATCCATTTATGATCGCTAGGTCTCTCCTCGCATATTTTGCGAAAGTGATCTTGTTCTCATTTTCAATAATAAGAAATACAACACACCAGGTTCTCATATGTTTGTCCCAATGTCGAAAGGCCATTTAATTGTCAAAGAATCTCTACCCAAAGGAGCATATGTTCCTAGTTTACCTGAAGGAATCCTTCTAGATAACCCTGTTAATGGGTTATATTTGAAGAAATTGTTAGCATAGTCGAAATATTGGGATGACCGCACAAATATATGAACATATATTTTAGATAAGTTGCATTGATTTCCAACACTACTACCCAAATGATCATTTCCATAAAACAATCACACCTTGGACAAATTCCCACTTATCACCTACATTGTCCCTTTACTAAACACACTATAGCTCACAATTTTTTGTTCAATTTCTATTTTCCTGGTTTAATTACTATGAATGATCCATATAGATTGGTGTATCAACTTTGTTGATGATGCAAGTCATTGGTAAAAGAATATCACATTCATTGCTTGAGACATCTATATGCCAATGCACGGAATCTACCACATGGGTGGAGATTTCCTTGGTCAAACCACTAATAACCAAGCAGAGTGGGATGTTGTCATTGGATTAATGGTTAATGCCATCAATTTTTGTATTTGACTTCTTCACTTCCATCTCAATCCTCGAGGTCGTGTAATTTAACAGTCTTTCATGTACGTAATCCATGAATCTTTCGTAAATTCCTCGAGTATGGTTTCTATTTCATCAATTTGAAACCATCTCGTTCATACATATCCCTAGGATTGCTAATGCATTCGTAGATTATATTTATAATGAAGTATTAAATTGGCACTTATTACATTGACAATACATCTGATGAATTAAAGGAAATAAATTATATGTTTTTAGCATCTAATTTAATTATAGTCATCATCCGTACATCAACTAAAAGCATAGACATACATTATCACATACATCCCAAAACACATAAACCGAGAACAACCATAAAATGATGTACATACATACATACAGATATATATATATATATATATATATATATATATATATGTATGTATGTATGTA
>LPNX011139197.1:604042-627717 GCA_001517045.1 Pseudotsuga menziesii
ACAAAATGGGGCTGACCAGCCTATACAAAATAGAGCTCAGAGTCTCAAACAACATGGAACACACCCTCATAGAGGAGAAGGTGGCCCAAGAATCACTAATGGAAACACTTCCTTTGTAGGAGGTTTCATTGGTGGTGGTGGGGGGGTCCTATGTCATTGATCTCATCCACCGAGAGTGACCCAAAACAATAATGCAACGCATCAATGTGGACCACCTTGGTCCTAACCTTGTTGAAGTTGTAAACATGGGACTATGATAATCATGAAAGTGGGCGAACCCACACTCATTGACCACATCCACTAGGATTGCCACTCATGGCTATAAATCTACCAATGTGATGGAGAGGTCCACACCTATCGAGGTATCCCCACTTGATGGTCCAACCTCACCTATCAATCCTACCCCACCTATCAGTCCACTCGCACGTTCTATTTCCTCCTCTCATTGACGGTGCTGATGATGCTCCTACACATGGGTCAAATCAACTACAATAGGTCTTCCAAAACATCCCATAGGTCTAATATTTTCACCATACTAAACAAATAAACAAACTACGAGTCTCATATATGCATAACCATTCAAAAAATACATATGTGTAAATGCAACAAAAAAAGTATGTACACATGACGAAGACAAACTCACCATGACCATCCCAACCTTTGCAACTAGGTTGGGGGGGATTTGGATCATGATGATGATCATACCCCTCTATTGATATCCTTAATTGACCCTAATATATTGTTTCGAAACTAACAAATAGTGTAAAGTGAACCCATGCCCAACCTGTCCATTATTGACCCAGGGCATCATCGTACCCCAAAAAACCATACGAGGCTCACGAGGATCCCTCGTACCCCTCAACCACACAACCAAAAAAATATGAAGAGATGAAATCCACTTAAATAAATAAGAGCATAGGATCCTCCTGTACATGAACATCCCATGTTCCTTCATAATGACCTTAGTCATCTGGGCTCACATCTTGACCAATAACATGTGTGCCTATGCAACTCAGCCGCCCCCCCCCCCAACATCCTCTTTACAATAAGGATTTGAACCATAGATATATGATGGGTCCCTATAA
Source organism: Pseudotsuga menziesii (assembly GCA_001517045.1). NCBI lineage: Eukaryota > Viridiplantae > Streptophyta > Pinopsida > Pinales > Pinaceae > Pseudotsuga > Pseudotsuga menziesii. The sequence continues at coordinate 605,128 of LPNX011139197.1, forward strand.
CCCCCAATACACTAAGTAGGATGACCATAACTTCCCTCATATTTGGATCCACTAGGAAGCTCACAAGGATGCCACCATCCTTCTTCACCCCCTCCTAACCACCACAATACTAGGTAATCAACTAATCCACAACCCATTGACCACAAAGAGAAGAGTGAGTCTCCTCATGGATCCCACGAACTGGTAAGCTTGTTATAAAATATATATCTTATTTCTTGAGACTCAACCTCTTATCACCAACCATGAACCACCCTTGTTGGTGATCCCACATCCCCAACACATCCCCAACAACTACCTCATGAGGTTCTCACTCAACCTCATCAATGGGAAGAAGAAAAAAAGTTAACAACCCTAATATTGTAGGCACTATTGAACCACTAGGTCATTTCTAACCTACCCCAATAACTTATTGTATTGGTTCTCATGCCACTCAATGGCCATAGATTCTAGAAATCAATATGCAATCATAAACCAAGATAGAAAAGCATGTTAGTTCTCAACAATACAAAAACCAAAAAAGCATTCGATGATCACGTGATTTTTCCTAAATAGTCATGCACATCCATATGAGTGCAGACCCATAAATTACATGGTTTACTTGAGGAAGACACCAGTGTCCTCACTTACACAATTGTGCAAGTATGCACTGCACAGTTGCATAGAAAAGCAACACATGAGCTAGACAACTCAATTTTGTGATTGGTCCAAACATAGTTGCACGATAAAACCAAGTGGCCAAAGTGTTTAAATCCCATGTGATGCATAACTGTCAAAGGAACCTCCAAGCAATTTTCCTTTGAAAGTTATATGACTAATTGAAAAACCCTTCGAATGACCATATAACAACCTTTGATGGGCCCTAAGCTAAAATCTAATCTGCTCTAAATGACATGCTTGATATGAGGGATTACTTGGAACTCCAAGAATAAAAAATCGTTGGTCCAATCTCCCATAATCATCAAAATAAATTATAGGGCATTCAAAGCACGACGATAAAAATGATTTCTAAAAGCAAGTCCCACCCTTACTTACAAGACAACATGCCCAGGTTTCAACAAATTCATTTGGTATTTATGAAACTACATTTGACAAATCATCAACACCATTGTGACCAAGATCAAAATCTCTTCAACATGCGTCCTCTTTTTGTTTCCCCCAAGACTTCATCTAACACCTATTTTTGGTCATTTCCCTAGGTACGGTACATTAATTGTCAATAATGCATGCACAATCAAATTTATTATCATGAACACTTTTATGCTATTGTATTTGCGTCATGTGTACAAGATCATTACCAATAAGTTGATTCCGGGGCCCATCAAAAGGTAAAAGGTACCTACCCATAGGTATATCATCTTGATCTACATATATGCTATGTATCCTCTCTATTTACATTGCACTTATCCAATTATACTACTAATATCTATAAGGATATCATACACCAATAAAAACTAACACCACCTACAATGTCATTATCGGGAAATAACATAATCCCCCATGGGTGTGCACACCATTACAACCCACCCACATTCCGACACCCATGATGTCAAACCACCAAGCCCATGGGATCTTATAATTCAACACATTTCCAAGTAAACCACATTCCATTTTTTTGTTGCATCTTGATGATTCCCCCTTCCAATTCCTTGGCACATGTTATAGTAGTGATTCACATTTAAACTCTCATCCCCATCATGATCAGTAAACCATATTCATTTTTATCCATATTCCCAACCCCCAAGAAGATCATAAAGGACCCCCACCCTCTGTATGCACCAATATAATTCAATCATCCCCATAGGAACACTCTACATGGTATTCATTCATTGGGAACTCATCTTCTCATTTGTACAAAAAATCCATTCATTTGGCATAAATTTGTTCCCCAACTCGCTCAAAATGTGGGAAACCCATCAAATTACATTATTCTTTTGGTAATGCCCACTAGTCACCCTTAATCAATGTATTTGTGTTTATAACCCACCAACACCTTCATTTTTGTCATCCAACATCAACTCAGCATTGTTAACCATTAGATGACAAAGATCACCTTAAAAACCAATTTGTAGTACGTTCATTCCCATTACACCTCGCATTATCATTTGAAGATTGCTACAATACACCAGTCGCCTAATTTACTTCAATCAAGAGAAGTCATGAACCATGTGGTTACAATCCTATCTTGTTTAAGTTTTGTCATTGACCTAGTTGGTTAAAAAATGTTCTTGGTTCTTGTGGTAAGACCATAATCTTACCACCTATTGTCACCATAACCCGCATGTGAACATGAGAAAAATCTCAACTCATTGAGAGTGGACTTGGGGAGAATTCAACAAGTTAGGTATAACTATCACTACAACATTCTACTCCCATGTTTAGGCTAACCCCTAAACAAATAGGCCAAGTGAGGTAGACCCTAACAAAATAATAATGATGGTGCTTTGTAAAAAGTAACTTATCAGTTAATGAAATATAAGCAATTAATCTAGCAGTATATCTGACATGTATATCAAATGCATAATCACCAAATCAAGTAAATTAAATCCTACAACATGTATATAATAAAAATCAATGCTTATCCTTGGGTAAAGGAGATATGATTGCAAAATCTCAAATTAACTTGTAAGATAAACTATGAATTAATTTACCAGCAAAAGGGGGAAGTTATCTAATTACGAGAAAGCACAAGAAAAGTCAAATTGTGAACACATTGGAAGTGAGGATTGACTTGCTTGTTATATGGATGAATATAAAAAGAGAATAAGTTGTCAAATTGTGAACCTGCTTGGTGCAGGGGTCCTTAGTCTATAAACCTACTATGAATTAACACAATAGTCAAATAGTAAACCTGCTTGGTGTAGGGATTGACAACTTATGAAACTCAAAGAAAGTGTTGTCTAATTATTATTGGCATCCATATAATGATGGACAAAAAAAAGATTAAAAAATCCTAAGCTAATTTTAATGCATCAATTGAAGTGTGACTTAATCTAGGTTATTACATTATCAATTAGCAACTTAGCTTGCAGAGTTAGATGCAAAAAACTAACCACAAAAAAATGACTCAATGGGGTGGGGGGGGTATGGGTGATGTTATGTTGCTAGCCCACTATGATAATTAAAAAATCAAATCAAAGCTACTAAGAAGTACGTATTGTTGGTCCTTATTGTCCAATGATTAGGCTTACAATTTTTCAAAGAAGTTGAGCGTAAAATGGAAGAAATACTACATTTTTGTCAATCTTAACTGACCAAACCAAGTGGGTAAATAGGGATTCCTATTTAGACTCTATTCATTGTCAAAAAAATAGGATTTAAAAGTTTGGGACAATGGTAAAAAAATTTAGGATAAATTTCCACTCTGTCGCTTTAGATGATGGCTTCGACCAGTAGAATCAAAACACAACTAAGCACATTCGTTAGGGTGATTACTACTACAAGTCTAGGTGGACGCAAGTGTCCATAATTCAATATTTTATCATTGTTAGAACCACATAAAATGAGCTAAAGTATCCAAAAATGATGAAATGAATGTTTTTCTGAAAGGTACAAGCATATCAATAATTTGTTGCTTCATAACTACATGTTGATTTTGGAGCCTTGCCAAATGTCATGTGTTAAAAAGTCATGAATTGACTTAGATTAAATACAACTAGTCCAGGAAAAAGGGTTAATCAATAGAAGTAAATTTTTGTGGCTTGATTAAGGATTTATAGGTTAAGTTGGTAGCATATCTAGACATCTCAGTTACTATGGATGTAGTTTTCATTGATGTCCTATATGTATGGGGCATGTTGTTATCCAAAAAGTAGGTCACTCTTTGTAATTTGATATTTTTCTCTTGCTCACTTGTGGCTTATGTCAGAAATGCCACCCACTTTATCTGTCATCAATATTAGATCACTTTTATTCAGAGAGTTAAGGAATTTATGATTGTACATTGGGTTCCCTTCTCATCAAAATAAGGTTCATACCGGACTGAACAGAGAGAGCCATTAGTTATTTCTACCTTAGTAGTCTCCCCTATGTTTGTCATCTACAAGTTTACCACGTCAGGGGGAGTTGTACATTTTGGTGGTTACAGTGTTCATAGTTATGGTTAAAGTCATATGTTAATTTGACATAACCAGGTTTCCCACTTGGAAATTTCATCATTATTTAGTTCCCCCACCCAGTGGGATTTTTTCAATCATCAATGGTTCCTCTCCTTTGGCATCATCATCATCATTGCTAGTCCAATACACTTTTACTCATGATGGTATTGAAGCCAACTTCATCCATGTGTCTATTAGTTTATAGAGTTGGCCCTTGATCGATATCATCTTATTATAATCCAATTGACATAATTTCATGAGTATAGGGATTCATGTATCATTTGAATAAACAACCATTGTTTATGTGTTTCCTATCAATTATCCACTTCCACGATCACCACCAACATTATCCCTATGGGCCATCCTCTACTCTCAACAATTGTTATCTTACTATAACATCATAGAATATTAACATGAAGGAAATAAATAATGATATATTTTGGCTATACATATTCTTCTTAACGTCACACATTAAGGAGTATCTATTATCACCCAATTCTCACACACATGCAACATTTCAATAATTAGAGCAGAAGGACATCATCAACATACATCATGGATCTCATTAGCATCATACTCATCAACTTCATAATGAGATTTGAACTGTATAATTGTAAATGTCCATCATTTTGTACAATCGTATGGTTATTATAAACAAACCCATGTGAATCTACACAGGTAAAATATTGAAACCCGCATAATTGTACCAATTGATGGAACATTAAGTTTATACAACACATTTAAGTCTCACGACCACATTTTAGCTCCAAGAACTCGAATTGGTCTCTTCACATGCTTGGGAGCATTCAAATGCCACATACTTGTACCTCAAAGGTCACTTCATGAGATTGAGCATTCATATTGAGAACTAGATGTTTGAATACCTCCATTTGTCCTATAAAATGATGCAATGAGCATGCAGTCCATAAGAGAAATATAGAGCAAAGTTATACCTCAAGAATTAATTTGAAATCTCATCTTTCACACTCCTTATTATAATCATTTGGCATCACAAAGTTCCCTTGAATTCTTTCTCAATAAGAAAGTGTTTCTCCTCATCATTCCAAGTTAGTTGTAAAGCAATTTGAGAGAGTTAAAAATCACACATCCCTTAGGGAGATTGGTGTCTACCATTGGAGCTACATTCTTCCAGGTGAGACCATTTGTATTCAAGCTTTTCCATTGGACAACACTATATGGTTGAAGCTAACTCGTTCTCTTTGTTTTATGGTATTTTAGCAGTTGTTAATATTTTATTTCATTCTTGTTCATTGAGTTTTACTTTATCTTGTTAGTGTATGGTGTACTAATCATCACTCGCATTGTTTCCTCGGTTGCAACCTACAAGGAGATGAATAATTTCTCACTCTTGTGACATATTTTGAAAAACAACCTTAATTGCATTCTACCCAAATGTGTACATGACCTCACCAATCATTTTTCTCTAACAAAATGGTTTCCACAATCATTTATGATTTGAGTATCCTTACTGGAAAGTGACTAAGTTCCCTGCCAAATCTTGCTCATTACAAGGTTAGGCATACATAATCATATAAATCATGTATCATCAACAAGATCACAATCAATTATTTGTTCCGCACAACAATGATTATACATATGCCACAATCATAAATCATAATCCATGTCATTAACCGGATGCAGAAAGGAAGCATACATGTATAACATGTTCTTAATCAATATCGGTATGGTACACGTAATCAAATATATAATCATCCATAATAAAGGATGCAACCATGTATATTAGTGTTGACAAAGTGAACCAACCAGGTCCACAACATATAAGTTTGGCATACAAAATCCATAAAAAATAGTCCTCCTCATATTTCACAAAAAAATATACTAGATGCAATGGGACACTACATACTCCCCCTCTTGGGCTAAAATTGGCTCGAAGTTTAATTGAACAAAAAAGGAAATTGGGGATGCTTATTAGAAGCATCTTCCTGAGTAGCAAAAATAACATTGTACACGTCCCATTGGACCTTTACTTGATCCATCATACAATATCTTTGTTTTAAAGTACGATGATCCAATATATGTCAAGTTTGAATTCCAGGTTAACACACTCGATACGATTATAAAACCAAAATCCATTTCAAGCCACTAACCATCAAATTTATTTGAGAAACACAAAGTATCAATCAACAATGGATTGTGCAAACACTTGGTTATCAAGACGTGTGTCAGTCATAATTACTTGGAAACCAAGCAAAATATGACAAACTTAATATAATTAAAAGGGTTAGCAACAACCACCTCAATAGTCAATTAAGTATTTATGGTACAAACTATAGTCACATATATAATAGTAACTCATAAAGTTGGGCTTTGAAATCACACATTCATGGTAGGGCTATCAATTTTTATGCTCACATAGGAATGATAGTAGGATATAGTTTCCCATTAACATATAATGATCAACTACAAAATAAAGATCTTGGAATTCAACATATCCATCTAAGGTGTTGACACTTAACTAGCAACAGTTCCTAATGTATGTAATTGCATCGTGAACTATTTGGAATTATCCTTCATAAAAGTGTTTTTATTGCAAAATGGTTAACTAACCTACAAAACTTGTTAATAGATTAATTTTTACATCCATATCCCTTAGTTGCAATAAGAAGTGGAATATGAAATGTATCAAATTTTATACATATACATAGCTATAACTTAACTAAGTGGATAATTTGACCATAAACCCAAAATAATAATAATAAAATGTTGGAAACAAAAGCATATTTCGAACATTAAAAATAACATATATAAACCACTGAATTATCCATCATTGTGATGTAACTTGCTTTCAATGGTAGAGTTTCACTCCCAGTGATTTAGATAGGATTGTTGGCATTACCTTCCACACTTGTCGGGGTTCTTATATTGCAATGATCATACCCAAGGTGCATATTAACATTTATCAACACCCAATGGCAAGAATGAATAATTATACACATTCCCACTACCACATTTATTACACCAATAGAGATTGCTAGTAAGAGTAGGGTCATGATTTCACCATCACATGCAACATATTGACACAATTGGACACTCAAGATGTAGTACATATATCTATCATAGATCTCACATATGGCATTTAAAAAATAATGGGTATCTAAAAATCATACCTACAACAAGATATGCTTGTAGGAATCCACCTCATATAATTTGTCCAATGCAATCTACGAGATAAGCTCATGCAAAATATGAGGACTTTGAGAAATTTGTGGAATTAAGCATAACTTAAAACCCTACTTAACATGGAAACTCCATACATGCATACATTAGAACTTGGTTTCCACATGGTTTCCAAAAGAAATAATATTAATGATAACACAAATTTACTAAAATATGTGTATCATGTTTCCACTATATATCATATACAAAAGTGCATCATGTAAAAGGGAAACATAGTTTCAGCCTAGACCAAATCTTCAAACTCTTTTACCTTCATTGAATACCCAAGTACTAAAGAACTATGCCTAATATTTTAAAATGGATTTTGGGTGCTAAATCAATATAGGGGTTTCAATAAACCATCCATTGCTCATTGGGAACTCAAAAGAGGCCAAAGAAATTATATACAAACAAATTCCAAAATCTAGATGGAAGACAGATACAATTCCATTTCTACCCAAAAGTTTGCTTGTTATAGTTATAGTTATATGTGACTAATGGTATGAAGGTATCACAAAAGGTTTCTTGTTATAGTTTAGGCTTCAAATTCTCCTATGGTCAAATATAGAAGTAGAGAAAGTTTAGACATGCAAAGACATATTTTAAAGGTGAACTAGCCACTAAGTAAACTATCCAAGAGGAAATTTGTAGAAAGACATCCATTAGAGGCGAGAATTCAGACACATAAATAGGCTAGTAGAAAAAAAATAGGCCTAGAAACAAAAATAAATCTGAAGTGACTCCCTAAGCCATTTGAAGTCAAACCCACCCTGAGTTGTATGAGGGAACACTAGAAAAGCAACTAAATCATGTTTGGCCACATGAAAAATTATTTTCACAACATTGCAAGCATAAGAAAATTGGAAATCTCTTCAAATTTAATGGGTGTTGGAATTAACCAACCTAAGCCACAAATAACAAACCAAAAAAATTAAGCTCCTGTCGTAATTAGTATCTAAACCACACATTTATTTTTTATTTCAAAAATTAGATAAAATTTCACCTCGGGTTGAGTGAAATAAATCACAAGCAACCCAATGCATTCAAATAATAGTAACCATGGTACTAATATCTCATTTAAGGCTAGTTCAACATTTTCAAAAGAAGTATTCAATCGTTCAACATACTATATATTTATCTTAGTTTAGCCCCGATGTCCAACTCAAGTACAGTTGGGCATAAGTAGTTGAATCAAGAGGTCGGGGGTTCAATTCCTGGGCCTGTCGAGGTTAAGGCTCCTTCGTCGGGTAGATAATTCCTAAGGTTTAGGTGTCGATTGGGTGAGGTCCCTTTGGGTGCCCCCCAGGATTAATACATTGAAAAGAAATAGTCATCTTAGTTTATTGAACAGTGTAACAATACTAATTTGCCAAGAATGAGATCTCACTCCTCTTCAATTTATCCTTCAAACAATATCACAAGCACTCATTCTCATTGTCAAGAATAACTTGAAATCAATTTTATATTAATATCATGTTATTTATCTAAGCTCAAATGGAATTTAAGTTCCTTCCTCATACAAGATTTTATCTCTAACATACTATTCTTTTAATCTTCACAAGCCAACCAAGTTTTAAGAAATTTATGGATAAAGTTCATGTTGATATTCCATGGGCACATCAACATTATTAACACAACAACAACATGTAACAATAAAGCAAACAATAATAGCATGAACATCATGGGCACCATTGTTTATCCTAGAAACCCCTCAGCCAAAGGAAAAACCAATAGAATATGTCTTCATTATACCCTTGTCCTACACCAACAAATACATGGTTGACTGTGGCTCTACTAGCAACAAGCACCATCGACCATCAATATTAGCTCTAACTTTACAATGGAATTCAAGCAACCTCTTTATAGGATTATGTCAGATGAATTCCATGGGAATATCTTCTAGTACCCTAGGTAGACCTCCCAATACCATGGGTCCATAGTAACAAAGCAAAGTCCTTTATTGTTATCTATTATCAATTCAATATTAACCCAGGATTCCCCCATGTAAACTTGACTTGGGAATTTCTGCCTTCCCCCCCTCAAGTTCTATCTATTGGGAATCTAGCATCACCACCTTATCACCTAGGTCTACAACTCAACTTTACTGGTGAGTTACTAGGGGTACACATGACTCTATTGGTGTTACAGTCATTCATATTCCCATTTACAATTATTACAACTCCATTAATAAAACACTGTTTTACAAACATTTCTACATGAGCACCTACATGCTCATACAATAACAATAACCAAGTACTTGAAATATGCTACTTAATCAACTACATAATTCATTGTTTTCTCCAGTCCATCCTTCTGCCCAATTGACAACAGACTACACCATCTGCTCCAATCACATTAACTTCATGTTGCTCCAATTATCTCTCTATTTGTGTTGGCCCTAGGAAAAGACATAAGATTTTTTGGTCAGAAAGATGAAGAATCCAGTCACAAGGTGAGCAAGGACACGACAAAAAAGGTTGTGACAAAAAAGGAGAAGATTAAATCTAAACTAGAAGTTTGACCTATTTTTTATAAGATTTAGTTAAGTTAGACTAATAGTCTATTTTTGGGAATGGGAATGATTGTAAATTGGGCCGATAGTGTCTGTATTAATGTAACGATATGTTTTGAGTATGTGAGAACAACCAGTCAATTGTCAGATAAGAACCAGTTGACGGTTAAAACAATAATTGTAAAAAGCATACAAGGTCGATCCAAGCTATGTGCGTATGACCAAGCCGGACAAGAGTAGATAGAATGGATTACGGAGAGACCCAGAAAGACACGAGAGCACAAGAAGGAAAAAAACCTCATCTATTGTAAAGAATATCATGAGACTATTCTGCAAGTTGTGTGTGTAGACCAAAGGTATTCCAAATATCACGCATGCCAAATGAAGAGTGCCTTTGTAGTTTTTCCTGTATGAGTTCCCATGTTAAATATGTGTCTTTGATCTCTATGTTTACTATGTATGAATCCTTATAAGTTTGTCGAACATATAAACATATAAAATATGGAATGTCAATTGATATGTGTTAAAATCTATATATTTTATATGTTGTATATGTGTGTCGACGAATCAATCTGCCTTACTCCCTGGTGTGTAAGTGTCAATGAAATTCCATCCTTCTATTTCGATCAAGTGGCTTGATTATGTTGTGATGAAGAAATCCTCTTCCATAACTGCAGAAGCCTTGTTCTCATAGTCCGCATAGATATCTTTGGTGAGACCTCACTTGCATCGTAGGTGTTGCCGACGGAGTTACACTCTGTCGGGATGATATATTGGGATTTGTTGACAAACACCCGGGTCGGTAGAAAAGATAGCAATAAATGGTTTTGTTGTCGAGACCTGAATCATCGTGAAGGGGACATGTTTTGGCACATGACGAAACCAAAAATTCAAGATTGGGTTGATTACAAAGCAAGAGAGTTTGCATAGGAATAAATTAAAGGACCACGACTGAGTCCGATAGAATGGTTAGAAATATATATTTACAACTGGATATTCAAGATATTTTCTTTAGTGAATTTCCCATTATGTTGCAAGAATGGTTGTCGAATCTAGCAACTAAGAGGAAAAATTTTCAAGGTGGATAACCTATAGAGTGGAGTCCTCAGTTAATCCAGAGGTTAGAAAGAGTTAGTAATCCCATATCTAGGTTTGTCGACTTCTAGGTTGATAGCATTCTGGAGGGATATATAATTGAGATTGCAGTTGATACTATAAGATCATACAATGAGACAGAAAGAGATTTCTTCCAAGAACCTTGAGATCCTTACTTGAAATCCTTCAAATCGTGGATAAATATGTTGGTATGTGAAAAATGTATCTTGAGGATGGAGTCCAACGAATAAATTATTGTGCACAGAGACACTGGGTAATGTCACAGGAAAGGATTGAGCAATATGGACAAGAATAAGATGAGATGTTTTCTATCGATAGCAATATCGAGAAAGAGGGTGGTCTCCTAAGGAGTGGAAGAATATTTCAATAAATAAAAATAAGAAGCACTATGATAAGAAGAGGAAGTTGCAATGCGACCGAAAGAAGGGACTGCAGGTTAGCACCATATCTCAACGAAGAATCTTGCGATGACTAGGAGGAATATAGGCTTATATCTAAAGAAGAAGAAGAGGAGGAAGCATAATATTTGGATCAGGACTATGACATACCCACAACCTTGTGTACATCTCCAGAACCTGAGGGAAGACCTAAAGTAAATCAAAGAGTGGTTTTGTAGATCATAGTAAGCATAATAGTCGAAATAGAAGTCAAGGAATTCCTACCGGTGGAACCTTTAATTCAACAATACCACAAGTACACAGAATGTTGGGGAGTGATATAAAATTACCTATATTAAATGGGAACGGTTTGGAAGACCCTGAGCAGCATTAGTTCATGTGTGAAGTTGTCTAGACAATGTGAAATTATAAGATGAGGCTATAAAAAGAGCCCAGATGACCACAACATTTATAGGTGGTACACTTGACTGGTATTTCAATTTTTTTGTCATCCTGTAGGGATCCCTTGAAAGTCATTAGATCATATCCGGAATGGACTGATAGAAGACTTCAAGAATCCTAAGTCTGAGTTACAATGCATCATATAATTAAAGGAGATCAAGCAGTTATCGAATGAGTCTATCTAGGACTTCGAACAAATATGTAAGACTCTAATCGCTAAAGTGACTTTCTAGAAGTCAAATGTACAACATAAAGAGTGGTTTATTGTGGAGATGCTACCACATATATGTATTCCCTTGATGCAATAGAATATTGTATCCCAGAGCGAAGCTCTTGAGCTTGCTATGAAGTTCGAAGCCAACCAGTTGGATAGACTGGTGCATGAATGATACAGATACAGTCACATCTTACCAAACTTATGCTGCAAATACAAGATATCAAGAAAGGAAAACAAGTTTGGGAGGAAATCTGGTGTACCATATGTAGAACTAAATTTCATCACAAAGATTCATGTCCAACATTCTTGAATTATCTTGCATCAGGAGAACCAAATCCTATAATTTCACAAGGAATTCCCTAGTGTAGAATTTGTCAGACTAGAGGTCATTGGTTGAAGGAATGCTTGTATCTATAGAAAATAGTAAGTGCATATGCTATCCTATATTGTAAGTTTTGTCGATCTCTGGGTCACAACGAGAAATACTGCAGGGAATATTAATTGTTGCAAGAAAAAACAATCGACACATTTCTGATGAAAAGTGATGAACAAATGCAATTCAAACGAGATAAGGCACAATACCCTCAACCAAGGGGGTGTAATTTTTTAGGGGATGAGGATGAGGAGGAATATTTGGTCTTGGAAGGGTCCTAGTTATTTGTTATAGTTTTGGAAAACCATGACATTTTTTCCAAATATTGCACTAATCCTACATCAATGTGTTCATATTATAAAGCATTGGACCACACTGTCGAAGAATTCCCACAGCTGATTGCTAAATGGAAAGCCAGAAACACGGAAAACTAGAACCCATCGAAATATTCCAATCCAAATATTAAGAATATTTATGTCGAACCTCGGGATCCTAATATTTCTATTGTAACGAGAGGAGGTGTTGCAACAGGAGAAGTTCAAGGAGCACCATACAAAAACCTGAGAGTTTGACCACCAACACAAAAGAAAGTACCATTTGGTGTCCATAAATAGGAGTGTTCTTTTATGCACATCATGAGTTCATCGACATAAATCAAGCATCGACTTTTGTTGCTGTCCCAATATTGAATGAGGGACCAATATTAAAAATGTCTCAAAGATTTGAACAATTATTTAAGAGAAATCCAATAGAGAAGGTAAGAAAATTGAAAGATTTGTTTAAAAATTGTTTAGCACTGATAGAAGACAAGGATGTTGTGGCAAAACTATCAGCTTTAGTTGAATAACCTCAACCAAGTGTGCGACCAAATAAGGGAGTTAACCACATTGGTAAAATACTGAAAACTAGTCACAAGCTAAGGATGAATGCCCATATAGGTGACTATGACACAAATTTTATCATTTTGTATTTGGGATTAGATGTTAATATTCTCACTAGATAGACATGGGAAAGTACATACTAGTATGGTCTCCTGTTCAGCTGAGATTATCCAACCAGTAGAAGGACTTGCCTATTGGTCGACTAACATAGGTTCTTGTCGAAGTAGAAGGACTTCGCACCTATGCATATTTTGAGGTTATATATATTGTCGATGATACGAATCCATATTCTGCACTTCTGTGGGTTGACTAGGCTATCGACAATCAAACCATTATAAATTTTAAGAAGAGGGTGTTTGTGCCAGAAATTGTTCCTAAGGCTAGGGGAACAAGCCAACACAATCTCAAGAGTAAAACTCAATAAATAAAACAAAGTTTAGGGTTTTTGGTATGATTTAAATGGTTGTAAGATTCAAGAGCAGTCAGGGAATACATTCAGAAGAAAAGTAACAACTAAATCATAAACATAAACTGATAAAGATGCATAACATATAACATAAGATCCAACAGAAAGACTAGGTTGAGGTTTATACATAAAGGATAAGCATTACCAGAAAATACACATTAACTAGCAATGAATTTATCATTTAAGAAGCAAAAAAAAATCAATAACAAAGCCAACATAGACAGACTGAAGGGGAAAAAGTCATATATTTCATTATTTTATCAGCAAATGCTTATAAGAGTTATAGTACTTATCTCTGAACAAGTTTGCAAACAAAACAGTCTTGTAAACCTCCTGATGCTCCCAAAAATCAGAACCCTTCTTCAGTCCCTCTGTCCCTCTTTTATAATTACAAAGAAGTAGTTCTATCTCCCCTTCATTAGGTCGAAATTGAAACTACACAATAGTTACATTAACTAACCAACTCAACTAATTGACTAAAAATAGCAAATCGGATTCCTGGCAAATATGGCGAATTTCTGGAAAATAGGTGTCAAATAGGCTTCATATCTCTCAATTGGTGACACCTGTGTAAACACTGAGAGAGTTTTTTGTGAATGGGTCTGTTCTGGACAAAAACCTCTCTTGGTTTTAAAAAATTCATCTTCAATCAATCAGAATCTGCCCCACAAAATGAACACTAAAACAGGAAAATATTAAATATTTAAAATCCTGAAAAATAGGATGCAAAGATTAAAATGAATCCTTCAAACCTTGACAGCTGTTGTAAAACTGAGAGATGTTTTTGTATATGGGTATCTTATGAACAAAAGCCTCTTTTTGTTTTCAAAAATTCTTCTTCATCAGCTCGTGGTCTACATTTAATTTCAATAACTCAAAACAGGAAAAATATGGCAGAATTCCGTTTCTACTGCCTCATACATCTTAAGACTTTGTTGATATTGAAAAACCATGGTGTCATTTTCTGCTTATGATATTTAAAGAGCCTGGAGAAAGTTATGGATTTCTTCATTAGCTTTTTGCAACTGCTGGACCCTCGTCATAACCTGTACCCTGAGATTATGATTCTCGTGATGAAACTGGAAAAGCTCATCTCCTAAATTAGCAAGAGTTTTCCCATTATTGAAAGGATAACATCAGAAACATTTGTAACAAGTGTACAGTATCTTGGGAAATCCTCCTTTCCATCCAACTCTCCTAATTCTTGTTTTCTCCCATGTTTCATTGTGCTACGATTCATATTGTTGGAAAATTGCTTTTGATGTTGGCATTCTTTCTGTAGACTTAAAATGAGAAGTATCAACTTATCAGGCATGCAGCTTGAGTTATACATACGTTTTGAAATTTTAGATGCATGATTCTGAACCACCTGAATGAGTATTTGTGGTAAGTGATACTCTTCTAATACTCCAAGGCAAAATAATCTTGCCCACCTGTCTGCTTCAACACGCCATGCATCCAATTCTTCATCATCATAAGAAACAGAGGGATAAAAAATTTGAGATTTCAGAAAGCTCTCAGCAAAGTTGTACAGGTTACTTGCAATCCATTCTTGATGAGTGAAAAGAGGTTTATTTGTATATGTGGTGACCTGCAAATTGAACCAGTGCATAATCTTGGAATGTAAGGCTCCAGCTCTGACAATAAATTCCCTAGGAAAAGATGACAAAAAGTGTAAAAATTTGTCAAATGACACCTCATAAATCACCACTAGAGCTGAGACAGCTACTATAATATATTCACACACTTGAGATCTATACTTTGGGTTGAAGTGTTGTTTACTGTTCTCAACAACAAGTCGAAGAACCTCAAACAAGTCGGCAGTTATATTTTCTCGTCGAGTATGCCCGCGAGGTATGTCATTGCAGTCTGTTGTTTTAGATAACAGAGTAGATGTCTTTTAAAGTTCCTTTGTCTTCAATCCAATCATCTCCTCAGGCATCTTCTTTAATGCACAAATCTAGATCCATTAGCCCAACTCGCCCAGGAGATTGCCATTTCACAAAAGATTCCAAATGCTGAACAAGCATTTCGCGAGCACTTCTACAAAGTGAAGCAGAATATTGATGAATGAACTTGGCTACATCTTTGCTTGTCTCTGAAGAATAGATGCCTCTAATACCAAAATCTTTATGGTGTATTGGATCATTCAGTGCTTGTATAAATGGACCCAGAACAAACCACTGTGGAACAAGTACTCCAATGTTTCCAAGTTTCATCCAATCCATCTCCAAAAATGACTTGTGGATTTCCATGGTCAAATCCGCGCTGCCATAGCACAGTCATCCATAAGAATGCTACATCCACATGTTCAATCTCACTCTGATGATCCCATATTACTGCATACCAGATTTCAGGGCTCCAACCCTCTATGGTGGGCAATAATAAAGATATCTGGTGTGCCCAAGCTGCCTCAACCAAGTGAGTACCATACTCTTCAAGCATTTCATACAAGAGAATGAAAGCCTCCCAGCGTTGCCAACATTCAGGGACCTTATCATGTCCTTTATTGACCACCCCTACACCTAAGGACTTTGCCTCCATGTCATCCCATCTATCTCTCTTTGTCTTATGATGAATAGACACTCTCCTTTCATTATTCTTATCACCATTTGCTTGCATATTCTTGTCCTTCGATCCATCATCACTTCTATGACAAACATCATTGCTTAATGATAGTTGCATCTTTTCTAAAATGACCTTCAGAACATGTAATACTCTTTTACGTGTCAAATGTTCTTTATCAACCAAACCTGCTCTAAGTTCCTCCCAGAATTCCTTTTCTAACTGTACATCTCCAGAAAATCCAAGCTTATCATGAAAAGACGACAACATGAATTCCACAAACAAAGACAAAGCTGTGTATGCATCTTGGCGCTGAAACGATCCCTGAGAAAACAAACACTTCAAACAGCTCCATACCTTCTGCATGGCAAGTATCCTGGAATTGTCGAATAATTTCCCAGAAGAACAAGCTTCAAATGATTCAAGTGTATCTACTGTCCGCAAGATAGGTGGTAAAAGCACTGTCATTTCACACTGCCGCAGTTTATAATCTGAACATTGTGAAAGCATGTTTAATGTTGGGTCCAAGAGATCTGAAATTATCTGCCTGGCAAATTTCCCTGTAGGCGAGTTAACCCTCTCATACATTTCCGTCAGTGGCATTCCAATCTCGTTTGAACTCAATATCTTCAAAGCTGCCAGCAATAATGTTGTCAGTAGCTGGCATGCCACAGGGCATGGTAAGAACCCATTTTTTAAGAGGTTAAGTTTACTCCACGAACCTTCTTTTCCTCTGACAGTGCATGTGAAAGGCAAATCATGACAGATAAGACCGATATTTGCTGCTAACTGTCGAACCAACCCGCATTATGAGCAATGATGGCCATGATTTGTTTTACGACTTAAAACCACCTGGAATCATGTTAAAACTGAAGCTAACACGTATCAAATAGATCACTATATGAGATTAGTCACCCACAAATTAAAATCATGACAAGAATTTTCTTAAAAATCGGAAAATAAGAGGGCCGCGATATTCTTGTAGCGCGCCCTTTGCAATTTTCCGCTCTAGCGCTACAAAAATATCCTTGGTGCTATTTTTGCGCTATTTTTCAGCTTTTTGACATTTTGTAGGAAACTTAAAAGTTGTTTGAGGGATGATCATGCCTTGGTATGTTTCAAAATAAACATTTGTGAATCAAATCTTTGATAAAATGACTTTTTCTTTAACCCCATTTCAATGCAAAGGATAAAAACGTAAAAGAAACATATAACAAGCAAGTTCAAAAAAAATCATCTAACAACCAAAGAGTCCCTAAAAGAAAATAATAATGAGACTTGAAACAAAAAATTACTTCAAATAACATGAAAAACAAACCAAAATTGGAGAAGTCAAACCAAAATTGAAGAAAAAATTTACTGATTTAACATCTGGCTCCAGCTGCGAGATGAAGTCCTCCCTGTGAGGCTTCAAGAACTTGTAGACCAGTGCCTTCTGTCTTCTATCTACCTGTCTGTAAAATTCCATTGGGCTATGGAGTCATCAAGCCTTCAGTACTGATCTCACTGCAAACCTGTATCCCATCTGTAGCTTACATGCAGCTTGCTCTGCTTATTCATGAACTAAACAAAACTGAAAAATATCTAACTGTTCATAGGAAGAGCTTATTCCTCTGTCTACTCCTACATCTAACCATTAGGAGCAGAATGATCAAGTAAAAGCATGCTTCCAATGAAGCCATGTCAGAAACTGATTTACAGGCACCCTGCTGAATCTTGACTCGAAAAGTAATGAAGGCCATCTCATACAGAAAAAAAAAAAATTGAGTAAATGATAAAGACAATTTCCTTCTGACAGAAATATCTTAACATCTATGCTACTGAGAGAATCTAAAAAGTCAGCAACAGGGTCTTCAAAATCATAAAAGAATACCTCCTTGATCTGTTGTTCCAATTGACTGTGTTGCAGCTGCTCTTCTTTTCCTTCACAATCTTCAATACCGAATGTAGACTGCTTGATCTCTGCTAAAGGAAAATACAAATTGAATTTCTGATCTGAAACTTTCTGCTCCTCTTCAGATTTGATGCTATTTCCCTGTGTCTGCACATCTGAAAACTAAACGCTGCCCTCATCATCTTCTGTAGATGTGAAACTGTTACTTGCTTATCTATCAATCTGCAAGTCTGGAAAATGTGGACTGCCCATAACATATGCTGCATCAACACATTCTTGATCATGAACCTTGTTCTCTAGCTGACAATCAAAAAGTCCCTACAAATCTGAAAATGATAGGCTGTCCTCCTCATCTTCTGCAGATCTGAAACTATCTTCTACTAATATGCCAGAATGCTCAATGTGTTCAAAGTTTTCAGAAGGAGTAATCTGATCATCATCTTTAAAGATTTCGAAAGAAACAATCTGATCATCATGACAGTCATCTTTAATAAATGAATTTGATACAATGTTAATAGCATCCTCATGGCTATCGTGATGTGAATCAGCAATTTCTTGATCATAATGTAGAATATTCTCTTCAGCAGCATACTCATCAAAGATGGGTGAACAAAAAACTTCTGTATCTGGTAAAGAAAGATAGGCAATCTTCAAATCCTTCTCACGAATCACAGGAGAAAAAATGTCATAAGAAACCTCTTCAAAAATTTGGGAACAATCCTCTTTTGTAACTGATTGTTCATACACATCAAAGGCAGTATGTGCAATAGAGATAAGATCTGATGCATCTACAAATATATAATTCTCATTATAACCATTTGTATCATGAAGATATTCCTTAACAACATAACTTTCATTTCTGCAAACAAAAGAATGAACTGCTTCCTGCTGATATTCCTGTAATCTGGTTTCATCAAGATGATATGCTGGCTTGACACAGCAAGCAATTTCCTTTCAAATAATCATATCTTTGCAGGATATATCAAGACTAGAAAGATTTTCAACAGATTTATGACAAGCATCAATACTCTTTTGATCATCTCTCGGCTGAAAAGAAAAGCTAGATGAAATTTGAATAAAAAATGAGTCTTCACAAACCTTATCATTTCCTTTTTCATCACCATCTTGGTCGAATATAGGAGAATCAAGATAAGATCCTGATGACAGAGATGAAGCTTCTTGAATAACAGGATCAACAATAACATCATGAAACAGATTTGGAAAATCCCCACCTCGTTGCTCATCATAATTTGAAATAGAATATTCATAAGGAGAAAGAATATATTTCTGGTTTTCAAACTGAAGATTAGGCAGTCCCTGCAAATTTTGTTCCGCATGGATATTGCAATTTTCCCTGGTCTGCAAATCTGGAAGATGTGGACTGCTCTCAACATCTATTGTTGCTCTAATACTTTCACCTGTTGAACTTTCAATCTACTCACAACAATCTTTTAAAAAGAGTTCAGCTGAGTACAGATACTTACAATGTTTCTGAAAGCATGTGTGGAATTCTTTCAGTGAAGAAATGCTAGCAGCGGGAAGAGAAAAATACCAATCTCGTGCATCTTGGTCAAGTGAATACATGAACATCTTCATGAGCACATCTTCATGCTGGATATTTAACTGGACCATACATTGATGAAATTTGATAAGGTGATCTGATGGATTCTCCTCTTTGTTTTCCCTAAACCGTGGAAGATAATCTCCCCAAACATCCATAATAGGTACTGGATTTGGAAAACCTGGAATATCAGAAAAATTTAACGGTGCAAACCTTCGAGCCACAATAACTTCCATGGACATTGGCCCGTGCATCTTGAAATAGTGGAGTCGCCAATTAATTCTTCAAGACAAATTTAGTTTCTTCTCCTCAGAAAGAGAAAGGGGTGACAGTAGATCAAATTAAATAGGGCTGCATAAAACTGGGGATGACTGAAACCTTCTAATTCTTCTAGCAGCCACTCTGTCAAACTTTGGTGAAAAATAACCTTCAAAAATGCTGGTTTAAGTCCACCTCTTAAACTAGGAAAACTGATAAGTATCCCAGGGAAGATATGCTTCAGCTTCGTCCCCGGCAACGGCGCCAAAGATTTTTGTGCCAGAAATTGTTCCTAAGGCTAGGGGAACAAGCCAACACAATCTCAAGAGTAAAACTCAATAAATAAAACAAAGTTTAGGGTTTTTGGTATGATTTAAATGGTTGTAAGCTTCAAGAACAGTCAGGGAATACATTCAGAAGAAAAGTAACAACTAAATCATAAACATAAACTGATAAAGATGCATAACATATAACATAAGATCCAACAGAAAGACTAGGTTGAGGTTTATACATAAAGGATAAGCATTACCAGAAAATACACATTAACTAGCAATGAATTTATCATTTAAGAAGCAAAACAAACTCAATAACAAAGCCAACATAGACAGAATGAAGGGGAAAAATTCATATATTTCATTATTTTATCAGCAAATGCTTATAAGAGTTACGGTACTTATCTCTGAACAAGTTTGCAGACAAAACAGTCTTGTAAACCTCCTGATGCTCCCAAAAATCAGAACCCTTCTTCAGTCCCTCTGTCCCTCTTTTATAATTACAAAGAAGTAGTTCTATCTCCCCTTCATTAGGTCGAAATTGAAACTACCCAACAATTACATTAACTAACCAACTCAACTAATTGACTAAAAATAGCAAATCGGATTCCTGGCAAATATGGCGAATTTCTGGAAAATAGGTGTCAAATAAGCTTCCATATCTCTCAATTGGTGACACCTGTGTAAAACCTGAGAGAGGTTTTTGTGAATGGGTCCGTGATGGACAAAAACCTCTCTTGGTTTTTAAAAATTCATCTTCAATCAATCAGAATCTGCCCCACAAAATGAACACTAAAACAGGAAAATATTAAATATTTAAAATCCCTGAAAAATAGGATGCAAAGATTAAACTGAATCTTTCAAACCTTGACAGCTGTTGAAAAACTGAGAGATTTTTTTGTAGATGGGTATCTTATGAACAAAAACCTCTTTTTGTTTTCAAAAATTCTTCTTCATCAGCTCGTGGTCTGCATTTAATTTCAATAACTCAAAACAGGAAAAATAGAGCAGAATTCTATTTCTACTGCCTCATACATCTTCAGACTTTGTTGATATTGAAAAACCATGGTGTCATTTTCTGCTTATGATATTTAAAGATCCTAGAGCAAGTTCTGGATTTCTTCATTATCTTTTTACAACTGCTGGACCCTCGTCATAACCTGTACCCTGAGATTATGATTCTCGTGATGAAACTTGAAAAGCTCATCTCCTAAATTAGCAAGAGTTTTCCCATTAATGAAAGGATAACATCAGAAACATTTGTAACAAGTGTACAATATCCTGGGAAACCCTCCTTTCCATCCAACTCTCCTAATGCTTGTTTTCTCCCATGTTTCATTGTGCTACGTTTCATATTGTTGGAAAATTGCTTTTGATGTTGACATTCTTTCTGTAGAGTTAAAATGAGAAGTATCAACTTATCAGGCATGCAGCTTGAGTTATACATACGTTTTGAAATTTCAGATGCATGATTCTGAACCACCTGAATGAGTATTTGTGGTAAGTGATACTCTTCTAATACTCCAAGGCAAAATAATCTTGCCCACCTATCTGCTTCAACACGCCATGCATCCAATTCTTCATCATCATAAGAAACAGAGGGATAAAAAATTTGAGATTTCAGAAAGCTCTCAGCAAAGTTGTACAGGTTACTTGCAATCCATTCTTGATGAGTGAAAAGAGGTTTATTTGTATATGTGGTGCCCTGCAAATTGAACCAGTGCATAATCTTGGAATGTAAGGCTCCAGCTCTGACAATAAATTCCCTAGGAAAAGATGACAAAAAGTGTAAAAAATTGTCAAATGACACCTCATAAATCACCACTAGAGCTGAGACAACTACTATAATATATTCACACACTTGAGATCTATACTTTGGGTTGAAGTGTTGTTTACTGTTCTCAACAACAAGTAGAAGAACCTCAAACAAGTCGGCAGTTATATTTTCTCGTCGAGTATGCCCGCGAGGTATGTCATTGCAGTCTGTTGTTTTAGATAACAGAGTAGATGTCTTTTAAAGTTCCTTTGTCTTCAATCCAATCATCTCCTCAGGCAGCTTCTTTAATGCACAAAGCTAGAGCCATTATCCCAACTCGCCCAGGAGATTTCCATTTCACAAAATATGCCAAATGCTGAACAAGCATTTCACGAGCACTTCTACAAAGTGAAGCAGAATATTGATGAATGAACTTGGCTGCATCTTTGCTTGTCTTTGAAGAATAGATGCCTCTAACACCAAAATATTTATGGTGTATTGGATCATTCAGTGCTTGCATAAATGGACCCAGAACAAACCACTGTGGAACAAGTACTCCAATGTTTCCAAGTTTCATCCAATCCATCT
>LPNX011139197.1:627905-673629 GCA_001517045.1 Pseudotsuga menziesii
AGAGCATGTATTGCTCTTTTACGTGTCAAATGTTCTTTATCAACCAAACCTGCTCTAAGTTCTTCCCAGAATTCCTTTTCTAACCGTACATCTCCAGAAAATCCAAGCTTATCATGAAAAGATGACAACATGAATTCCACAAACAAAGACAAAGCTGTGTATGCATCTTGGCACTGAAGCGATCCCTGAGAAAACAAACACTTCAAACAGCTCCATACCTTCTGCATGGCAAGTATCTTGGAATTGTCAGATAATTTCCCAGAAGAACAAGCTTCAAATGATTCAAGTGTATCTATTGTCCGCAAGATAGGTGGTAAAAGCACTATCATTGTACACTGCCGCAGTTTATAATCTTAACATTGTGAAAGCATGTTTAATGTTGGGTCCAAGACATCTGAAATTATCTGCCTGGCAAATTTCCCTGCAGGCAAGTTAACCCTCTCATACATTTCCGTCAGTGGCATTCCAATCTCGTTTGAACTCAATACCTTCAAAACTGCCAGCAATAATGTTGCCAGTAGCTGGCATGCCATAGGGCATAGTAAGAACCCATTTTTTAAGCGGTTAAGTTTACTCCACGAACCTTCTTTTCCTCTGACAGTGCATGTGAAAGGAAAATCATGACAGATAAGACCGATATTTGCTGCTAACTATCGAACCAGCCCGCATTATGAGCAATGATGGCCATGATTTGTTTTACGACTTAAAACCACCTGGAATCATGTTAAAATTGAAGCTAACACGTATCAAATAGATCACCATATGAGATTAGTCACCCACAAATTAAAATCATGACAAGAATTTGCTTAAAAATCGGAAAATAAGAGGGTCGCGATATTCTTGTAGCGCGCCCTTTGCAATTTTCCGCTCTAGCGCTACAAGAATATCCTTGGTGCTATTTTTGCGCTATTTTTCAGCTTTTTTGACATTTTGTAGGAAACTTAAAAATTGTTTGAGGGATGATCATGCCTTGGTATGTTTCAAAATAAACATTTGTGAATCGAATCTTTGATAAAATGACTTTTTATTTAACCCCATTTCAATGCAAAGGATAAAAAAGTAAAAGAAACATATAATAAGCAAGCTCAAAAAAAATCATCTAACAACCAAAGAGTCCCTAAAAGAAACTAATAATGAGACTTGAAACAAAAAATTACTTCAAATAACATGAAAAACAAACCAAAATTGAAGAAAAAATTCACTGACTTAACAGAGGGTATTAACATTTGAGGATGAAGAATTGTGGGTGGTCGCTCTAATTGATCCTCTAGAAGGCTAGAGATATGTCGAGTAGGTAAATAGTGAAGGAAAAGATGGATATTTGGATCATGTCTACAATATTACTTCAATTATGGACAATTATGTCCATTTGACTACTTATGAAAAACTCAATTGGAGAAGTATTAGTTCCTACTTGTCAGACTTAGGAGAAGCTATAGAGAACTGGCATAATTGACTGCATGAAGTATCAATGAAGAAGTGTGCAAGAATCATGAAATATATACAACGGGTAGGTACTAAGGTATGTCATATACCTACTTATGAAGGTTTACCTAAATTGGAATCCTTTCTTACAAAGTTAGAAGAAAAAGTAGTGGAACCTCAGCGCTTGTTAGACCTGGATGTTGTATTGAAGGCTACACCCACAAGATGGTGGGTTGCTCATAATAAACCTATTTTAGAATGGACTAAATGTCAAATATTTCTAGAAATATGATTTGGTGAGAATATGCTTTATAGTGGTCATAAATATACAAGACTAACAAATCCTATCGAGCATTATTGTGTGACATGGGAGACATCACTACGACAGGAATGGGTTCATCAGTTCATACACATCCTGGACATGATACCAAGAAACTGGTATGTGTCGGTTGAGCTGCGACGAGAAACAACTGAGTGGGAAGAGCTAGCTGACAATTTTACGCATACATTTGGATTTTTTTATTATAATCTAATGATTAATGATGCTCTCCAAGTGATCAGAAATAAGATTTTTGAATGCACCCCTATTTCGATGTCAATTTTTCATCAGAGCAACGCGAAAATTCAGCATTGGATGGAGTGATACAATGTAACGGGTGAACCTGATGATGATGATCCATGTGACATAAATATTCCTGAATCTGAGGGTACTCGAGCAGTGAAGGGGTCAGTTATGTCAAGTGACAAATTTCTGAATCCTCTTAAAAAAAATGAACATTGGTTCTCCAAAGAACCCAAAATTTTCCAATATCAGGGACTATTGGGATGATGAGATAGTAGCAAAGATTACAGACTTATTGCATGAGTTCCAAGATATGTTCCTCACTAAATTTTCATAAATGAAGAGAATTGTTGGTGATCTCAGAGAAATGAAGATTC
This sequence comes from Pseudotsuga menziesii, assembly GCA_001517045.1. NCBI lineage: Eukaryota > Viridiplantae > Streptophyta > Pinopsida > Pinales > Pinaceae > Pseudotsuga > Pseudotsuga menziesii. Next base: position 630,270 of record LPNX011139197.1, read on the forward strand.
CCCTGAATCTTGACGCAAAACATACCAAGAAGCGAACATATTCACTCAATCTGAGATATAAAGAAAAAGGTAAGATAGAGTTAGAAAAAATACTAGATGCATGTATTATAGAACATTCCAACTAATCTGAATGGATTATCCCTATGGTGGTGCAATACAAGAAAACTATTGAAGTCCGTATTTTTGTCGACCTAGGGAAGCTAAATTATTCCTTCCTGCATGACCCATTTCCAACCTTGTTCACATATGAAGTGTTGGAGAGCGTTGGAGGAAAAGAGGTGTACTCTTTTTCTGGTGGATTCTCTAGGTACCATCAGATCAGGATTGCAAAGGACGACAGGTACAAGACAACCTTTGTGATAGAATGGGGATGCTTCCAATACATGGTAATGCCTTTTGGTATCAAGAATGCTCATGTTATTTTTTCTAGAATAGTCGTAGTTTCTTTTAAAGTTTTAATCCATAAATTTCTTGAAGTATAATTTGATGACTGGACGGTCTATGGGCTAGTGAATAATAACATTGAGTCTCACAATGATGCTTGATTAGTGTAGACAGTTCCAGATATATTTTAATATGAAGAAGTGTAATTTTTGTGCCCCTTTTGGCATCTTGGTGGGTCATTTGGTTTGTCGAGATGGAATATTGATGGACCCTGCCAAGATTGTGATTATTGTTGACTTACGCCTGGCCACGAAAATTAAACAGTTGAGAACTACCTTGGTGAATATGGGGTATTCTAGAAAATTTATCAGAGGATATGCAAAGATCACGACTCCAATGGAGAAATTGATAAAAAAAGATGTTAAATTCCAATGGAATGAACAATGTCGAGAGAGTCTAGATGTTCTTTATAATAAGATGGTCTCATCCCCTATATTAGTATTCCCATGTTGGGAGAAACAATTTCATGTACATGTCAGCGCGTTGTTTGTCGTGATTGGTATCATAATTACCCAACCAGGTGAGGGTTCTATTAATCACCCTATTGCATTTTCTAGTAAAAACTGTCGACAGCAAAAAAGAACTATACCACTACTAAGAGAGAAGGAATTGCTATGGTATATTCCCTTCAAATGTTTTGACATTATTTGTTGGGGGGGCATTTCAAGATGTATACAAACCATTCTGCATGAAGTATTTAGTATATAAGATAGTGTTTGGGGGGCAGATATTTTTCAATGGCATCTCCTATTCCAAGAGTTTGACTTTGAGATTATTGTCAAGCCGGGTCGAATGAATTCAATACCAGCTCATTTGTCAAGGTTAGAAAGTGGAGAAGAGACTGTTAATCTTGGAAATAGTCTTATTTACACATAGTTATTTGCAATTAAGATGATTGATGATCACTACAAAGATATTGTATGTCTCTTAAATATTGAATATGCTCCAGAAGGATTTAGTACAACACAGAAGAAGAAAATAATTGTAAAAGTTGTAGATTTCTAGTTGATCGTTGAGCAATTGTATAAGATGGGACCAGATGAAATACTCTATCCTTGTGTTTTGGAACATCAGCGACCAATGGTATTGAATGAATCACATGCTAGTGTCACAAGAGGTCACTATGCAGGAAAAGAAACGGTGCACAAGATTTTACAAGCAAAATTATGGTGGCCTTCCCTGCATGTAGATGATACAGACTATTTTCGTAGATGTGATATTTGTCATAAAACTAAAAAACCATCACGATGATATGAGATGATGCTTGTACCATAAGTAACTTTGCAGGAATTTGATAAATGGACTGTGGTTTTACGAGGTCCCATTAACCCTCAACAAAAAATAACGAGCGCATGCTATTTAATCACTGCAACATACTACTTGAATAAATGGGATGAAGCAACACCAGTAAGGGGTTGTACTGTTGCAACTGCTACAAGATTTTTATTTGACCATGTTGTGACCCGATTTAGATGCCCACAAATTTTGGTAAGTGATAAAGGTACACATTTTGTGAATCAGCTAATTAGCAAATTAACTAAGGAATTTCATATTCAACACTGAAAGACAACACCATATCACACACAGGAAAATGATGTTGTCAAAGCGTTCAATAAGATATTGGATAATGCATTGATAAATGTATGTAATGTTTAGATGGATGATTGGGATCATAATATACCTGCACTATTATGGGATTATCACACAACCTACAAAATGTTAATAGGACAAACTTCGTTCAGATTGGTTTATGTACAATAGCATTTCATGCCACTAGAATATATAATACCCAGTCTCACGATAGTTGGGATTGTTGAGATGTAAGATGTTGGTGCAATAGAAGAAATATTGTTGCAGCTGGTATAATTGGAAGAAGATCACTTTGTCACAGGATATCACTAGTGTGTCGAGAAGGAGCAACAAAAAGCTTGACATGACCATCATATTAAGTTTAAGCAGTTTCATATCGAAGATATTTTCCTCCTATATGGCAGTAAATTTTCTAAGCATCCTAAAAAGCTTTGAACACATTGGCTGGGACCATATATTGTCATTCGTATCACTGATGGAGGTGTTTTCCAGTTACAGAAGTTATATGTTACACCCTTTAATGGTTTGGAAAATGAAAGTCGACTAAATCCTTATCAGGATAGCCGCTCTTCACTCTACTGAAAAGAGAAGTTAAAAATTCAAAAAAAATGTCATAATTTTATGAGTTTGTCACAAGTTCAAGATGTGTCACAATTATAAAATGTTGTCACAGACTATACATCTATTGCAAGAGAATTATTGTCGCAAGATAAACTTTCGTTGCAAGTGACAGTTGGGTGACAGTTAATTTGAGGTAACAAAAGATTTCAACGACGTACTTTTTGGTCACATTTGTCATTAATGCATAATAACTACTTGTTGTCATGACAAGTGAAATGATGGTTTAATTGACAGTTTATTGAAATGATGGGAAATATTGCCCCATGTGATAGAATTAGTTGCCACCTTCTCCATTTGTTGCAAACCCATGTGAACGAATGACTTCCTGCATGTGTAAACCTATTTCATCTTTGTGTCGAAGCCTTCTCATTCATTTGTATCCAAGTGACTAACTTGTGTTGAGTTATCTATATGCAACTACTTTGAAGCCAAAGCCATTTTATTATTATGGAAATCCCTGTGTCGAGCAACAACACTATTCATAAATCTAGCATGGAGGTTCCCCCTCCCACGACTATTATCGAAGAAGCTCCAAAATTTGTATCCCAACTGGTGCTAGTTGGTTCATCAATAAGGAAGCAGACTAATCATGAAACTGCTCCTCAAAAATTTAAAGCTATCCACGATGCTAAAGCATCAGGATGTAGTTCATTGACCACATTTCCTAGATACATTCCTTCAAGGATAGGTGAGTCTCCTAGCATCACTATTAATAAGAATTCTAAGTATCAGTTGTTTAAGCTAGTGATATGAAATTAACTTGATCTAAAATCTCGGGATCTTTTAACCATTAAGATGCATGTGAATTTGAATGTTAAATATTCCTTAAACAGGCTTATCAACAGAAAATTTAAATGCTTTAAAACATTCACAAAGCAAATAAATACAGAAATGCAAACCAGAATTAGTAGACACGACTAATAATAGAGTTCACCCCTCCTGGGATACGTCTCCGAACCACTTCCAAATGGGAAGGTCGATCTATTAAGTCTTCAAAAGCTTATAGTTGAGTGTTATGTGAACACTTCAGAATTCTGTCTGTTAGAAGCATAAATAAACAACACCACTGAACTCCTTGCGAAATTGTGAGAAAAATGAGTACAAATTTGTCTAAATGTGCCTGAGACCTCCTCTAGCATGAAAAATGAGACACACTTCCTGCAAATAAGACAAAAATGTACACAGTGTACATATTCTGCACCGGGATTTGTGCTCATTAATGGCCTCTGTGCTTTGGGAATCATGCCTATACCCTGCCTTGTAACTTGTGCAAACTCTATACTTTGTAATTACCTAAACTCCTCCCTTTGCATTACAAAAATGTGGTTTTTTATAGGTTAAAATATTAGTTTTTGGGTCACAGGATGTGGGGCCATGTGCCCTTTTGGAACCATAGTCTGCGTAGAAAATATTTAAGCAAATCTAACCGAATGTTACCAAGGCTCAACATAGTAGCGCAGGGCCATGTGCCCTTTTGGAACCATAGTCTGCGTAGAAAATATTTAAGCAAATCTAACCGAATGTTACCAAGGCTCAACATAGTAGCGCATTGGTAGATTGAGAGAGATATGGGGCAGAGGTCCCGGGGGAAAACCTGTGGACTTTGCCCCTTGCTACATCGTTTTTTATACGGTGAAAAATATAATATCACCACATTATAACATATGGTTAAAGTTTAACATGTGGACCGGATATATGGTTTGTTGCGATGGATAAAGGTTTGGCTCCACGTTTCATTCCACCATTTGGATTATGGTTTATCGTATCCTCCTTTTCTTTAATAAAACCATCTAATGTTTAAACCATATAATGTTTACATACAATTTACCTATTAAGGAGTACATATGGAGGATTTTTCTAGCATGATATGGTGAAAACTATAAGGATTAGGAGGTCTAGGGTTCCACTCCCATACCTAAACTTTAACAAACCATTTTTTTTACCATTTACCATTTTTTTAACCTTTCTTGTCGAAACTTCAAATGCTAACTTCTGCATCCTGAGGTTGTTTCACACGAAAAGAACTTCACTGGAAAGTTGATGACGAGATCTTTCATCCCATAAGATTTTATTTTCACTTTGAATACTTTAATTTAGATCTAGTTTGATATGATACACATGGATCAAACCTTCCCACTAGAAAACGTTTTGACCACAAAAAGCATGAAATTATTAAGAAAATAAGTGAAGATATGTTCATCTCACTTGTCCTGTATCACCTATCCATTCTTCCTGGAACCCGTGCATTTGAATCAACATAATAACAATCAACATTGCACTAATATTGTTAAGTACATTAATCCATTTTTCCACAAAGATATTCATTCAATATTGTAGGAACAAACCATATACTATTGATCAGTAATAACATGAATGCCAACATTGAACATTTGAAAGAGATTGTACCCATATCATGTTGACTTTTGACCATAGAAACATTATCAATCATAACAGGTGGATTGTAGTGAAATGACACTTCCTTTTTATGCTTAGGATTCTTTTTCTCGTGACATTACATAGACATAAGTGCCAAATTCCAACTTTTATTAACAACCCTTTGTAATTGTTGTGTAGTGCCCAGTGATATGTCATTTTTAATTGTATGTGAATGCACTATGTACTCAATTCCTTCTTTAAACAAGTGATATTGATTATGTTCTCTATAGAATATTTCCTTTCGATCAGATAAGTATGGACTACCCAACATAATTCCACAAATATCTAGTGGGACCACGTCAAATTAAATCTCATCTATAAACTTAGATGGTATTGCAAACTTTAGATCACACTACTTTGTTACTTGCAATATTTTATTTTTGCATACCCAACCTAATGGTTAAGGTTTCTTGTGTGGTTTTTTTGTTAATCCCAATTTCTTAACTACTTCTTCTGAAATGAGGTTATCTTGGGATCCACTATCTATAAGTATGTCAATTTTAGTTTGTTTCATGGTCACCCTTATATGAAACAACACATTCCTCTCTTTATCCTTAGAACTGACATGGTATTTAGAAGTATAATCACATGAATAATCAATGTTAGAATCATTACCAATAATAGTTTTACCTTTCACACCTACAATTGTTTTGTTTGTTTCATCCTCAGAATCTAATCCAAGGTCCTCAACGACAACCGTGGTTGTTTGCTTCCCTTTCTGATCCTTAGACCACTTCGTTTTTAGTTATGGATGTAACTTTCAACACTTTGCCTCTTTGTTCACTTGCTTTTGACAATGTGATCATGTTGGCCTATCTTCTTTCTTCATTGTAGATGCATGCTTACCTTTCCTTTATTCCTTGCCTTCTTTCTCCTGGTTGGATTCAACTGAAGAAACATCATGAACATTCTTCCCTTTAGATTCAATGTGCGTAGCTTGCACACATACTTCATCTAGGTTAGTCAGATTAAACATCAATATCATATGATGTAAATAACTATGTAATCCTCCTATATATTTGAGAATATTTTCCTGGCTATAGATAGGTATACCAAGCACCGATGCTCTTTTCTAAAATTCTTGTGTGTAATCTTGCACACTTTGTCCCTTACCTTGCCTCAGATTCTGCCAATCCATCATAGCTTGTTGTATATAACCTAATGGATATAATTGTTTTTTTAGTGCTGAAGTGAACTCATACCAAGAGGAGATGATTTTTCATTTTGTAGCAAGATCCTCTTGAGATCTTCTCTCCCATCATATGAAAGCAGTCCCTCCAAGTCGAAGAGAATCCAACTGAATATTAATGTAATCTTCAATAAACTTTTGAATCCTACAATAACATTGAATTTGACGGATCCAATTGTCCAATTGTTCAACATTAAGCTCTCCATTATACATAGGCAATTCAAACTTAATAGGCTAGCTTTAATTGAGGCACATTAAGGCCATTTTTCCTTTTTTCTTTCTAAACGAAGAATGTAAAGAGAAAGAACCATCAATGTAATACAAAGAAGATGGTGGAGACTTAGGAGGTTCCTCACCACCTACTTCTTTTTTACCTTTCGCATGAGATGGACCTCCATATTCACCTTTCTTTCGATCTTGATAGAGCTCCTCTACCATCGCTTGCATTCTTATGAAAGTTTTTAGAAAGTCCCTTTCAGATGGGATAGAAGTTGTTTCTTCTCCTTTTGGTGACGACATTTTCCCTCTTCTTTAACCAATTTCTAGATCAAACTCTTTAACATAATCTCACAATGCAATGGTTATCTTGCTCTGATACCAAACTTGATCTGAAATTAACTTGATGTAAAATTTCAGGATCTTTTAACCATTAAGATGCATGTGAATTTGAATGTTAAATATTTGTTAAACAAGATTATCAATAGAAAATTATAATTCTTTAAAACATTCACAAAACAAATATATACAAAAATGCAAACCAGAATTAGAAGACACAGCTAATAACAGAGTTCACCCCTCCTGGGCTATGTCTCTAGGCTACTTCCAAATGGGAAGGCCAATCTATTTAGTATTCAAAATCATACAATTGAGTGTTCTATGAACACTTCAGAATTTTGTCTATCAGAAGCACAAATAAACAACACCATTGAACTCCTTGAGAAATTCTAAGAAAAATGAGTATAAAGTTGCCTGAATGTGCCTAAGACCTCCTCTAGCATGCAAAATGAGACACACTTCCTACAAATAAGACAAAAATGTACACAGTGTATGGATTCATCCTCAGGATCCATTCCCATTAATGGCCTATGAACCTTGGGAATCATACATATACCATGCCTCGTAACCTATGTAAACTTTGTACTCTGTAATTACCTCAAATCCCTCCCCCCTTCACATTCCAAAAACATGGTTTTTTATAGGTTAAAATATTAGTTTTTGGGTCGCAGGCTGTGGGGCCACGCACCCTTTTGGAACCATAGTATTTGGATCAATGATTTAAACAAATCTCATCGAATGCTACCAAGGATCAACATAGTGGTGAGTTGGTAGATTGAGAGAGATATGGGGCAGAGGTCCTGGGGTCAAACTCGTGGGCCTCTCCCCTTGCTATGTTGTTTTCTATACGGTGGAAAATATAATATCACCGTGTTATGACATATGGTTAAAGTTTGGTATGTGGCGTGGATATATGTTTATGCTATAGTTTGGTTTGGCTCCACGTTTCATTCCACTATTTGGATTATGGTTTATCATATGGTTTAGCAATATGGTTATTATAACATAGTTTAGATCCCAAGGGGGGGCCTCGGTGTTGACATGGGGTTGAGGGACAAGCCCTCGACCACCCCCTTTTCTTTAATAAAACCATCTAATGTCTAAACCATATAATTTTTACATAAGGCGTCCATGCACAGAGGGTTCACCTTGTTGACCAATATCTTATCACGTTCATTCATAAAGGGGTTTTTTTAATTGGGAAAAATAAGGTCAATAAATTGTAGGTATTTGGGTTGTATGGAGTAGGGTATGGGGGGTTTATAGGTATTGGGGGTTATAAAAAGGGGGTTTCTAGTAAAAATAGGGAATATATCATAAAAATAGGTATTTTTAAATTGAAAATATGTATGGGGAAGGGACTCAACAAAAGGATTTTGGTAGGTATTTATCAATATCTAGTTAAATTAGGGGTATTCTTTAATATCCCTTCAACGAAGGCGCTATGGCATGGTTTCACTAAGTGAAGACCCAGTTCGTCCATGTGACGGTAGACATTCTGTCGAATATAAAGAAGATGGGATTTGTAGACCATGATCTACATAATTTCCCTGAACTCTCCATGTCATGGTACATGAACTCTTTGTGAGAGACTGAATATGGACCTATTCACCTTGTTCCAATTGAGTGGGAAAGAGGACTAGATAAGTCAGGCATAATATCACTGATGCATATGCCCCATTTTGGTCACACCGTAGAAGTAAATACGTGCGTCAAGCAATTGCTGGTATGTTTCCATGGAGGTTGTCTCTGATTGGATCAATGAATTTTGGTGGATGTCGACCCAATAGCTTCAATAAATGGATTGCCTCTCGTAGGGGTCTACCATCGCCATTCTTTTCTGGAAAGGAATGGGACCTGAGCCTCATCAACCAGACGAAAGAGAAATACAAATTGTCCAGAGATAAGGGAGGCTTCTTCATTGCCTCAATCAATGACATTATTGCTTGTTTCACACCGAACGTGTTATCAAGCAAGTTACTTAGGAACATGCGATCGAACTAGTGTATAGTCGGAATGATTATTGCAACAGAGTAGTGTGTTGCAGGTGTTCAAATGAACTAGTCAACCTACCTACTAAATGAATTGTCAGCAGATGTTATTGATGCTCATGAGAAAGGTTCTCCTTTTACCTACTATTGGTTGCTAATTTTAATATCATTTGTCACATGGGTCGAGTTGCCACACTATCAGGGTGTGGACATGTTGGTTCTATGTCAAGGGGTGCAATATGAGAACATCTGGTATGAGAAGGAAAATATGTATCGAAGAAGGAAAGTAATGTTGAGTTTTACCTACATGGTGATACACTGAGGTATCACATTCAGAAGGAGGTAAGAATTGTTGCAGAGACTGTCTAGAGGTTCTGCAATATTATCAATTTTTTTGTCAGGGATAACCACATCTATCTACATGCTCAATGAGACCCCAATATTCAATGGCTAACCACTCAATTTCAGCTAACATAAGAAGACATTAAAACAATTGTTCGGGGCTGACCCAAATATTGGAGACAACCTGTCGCAGTTGATCAACTATCTGCTAAAATTGACCCACGATAGGATGGGACGTCGGGAAATCAGAGAGGAGATATACAAGGAGAATAAATCCCACAAATTCCCCCTATGAAAGCTAAAAAGAATTCAGTGTGACCCCAATGAATCCGAAACTAGGTGATAAATAGAAAAGATCTGAAGAGTCAAAGAAGAGTCATAAGAAGCGGAAGCCCAACAAAACATCTGGAACTGTTGGCCTTACCAATGAGGACTAAAATCTCATTTCTAATAGAATGGAAGAAGTTTCTAATGAGAATTATAAGAATATTAATGGAAGGAACACTGATTTAGTCGGGAACAATACAGAATTACTGCAGACTCTTTTTGTCGCAGTAAAAGAAATTAGAGTAGCAGTCACACAAGAACCATTTTTGACTGCATTGTAAGAATAATTTTGTCCTTCCAAGGCTCGACCTGTCGAGGTACCTGTGACACCCCTGACACCCCAAAATAGAAAGATTCAAGTGATTTCTAAGGCACTTGATTTGAGTGTGTCAGAGCATAATGCCATGATCAAAGACATCGGTCATGCAAGTATTGATTTTTCTACAATTCATATGTATCTATTGCCATAATATTCAACAGGTTGCAGTAGATGAGTTGAAGGCAAGAGAGCATGTGGTGTTTAAACAACTCAAACATTAAAAGAATACTATTACATCACTAAAAAAAAAAGTAAAAGAGACAGAGCAGAAATCACAGAGATGGCAGGAAGATAGATAAAGGTTGGAGCAAGTTGTCGCACTTTCCTACCATGAATTCTATGAAGAGGGAATTATGATTGAAATGATCCCAGAGGCCATAATTTTTTGACTTTGGGAGGTAGCTATCAACCTCAGCAAACGAGTTGCAGAACTAAAAACAAAGATGACTCCCAGTACACCTCATGAGGTACTGGAAGCACAATAGAAGTAAATGAAAATGTACATAAGATCAACATGCCGAGGAAATTTATGCCAAAGAATATGGACAGGTTTCTTAGCCATAGGAAGCCTTGATGGATGAGCAGAGTTGGAGAAAGTGATAGAGAAATTTATAAGAAAGACGAACAAAATGTGTCATAGAACTCCATGGTGAAGAAGAGCAAGTTATAGGAACCATCCACCCAGTCCATGAGCAGGTGCGACAGGCGCTAGGTGTGACTGAAGTAGAAAATTCACAACATATTAGTTCCAAACTTGTTGAATAAATGCAGAAGGTAAAGGAATATGTGTAACAAGAAGCAGAAGCGGTAATGAACATCTATCAGTATTTTTAGAGTAAACTCAAACCGACAAAAATTTCAAGTTGAAGTGGATCGGGACAAGCCACAGGTGAGTGGTGGGGGGCTATTGGCCGTAGGAAAAGACAAAAGATTTTATAGTCGGAAAGATGAAGAATCTGGTCGCAAGGAGAGAAAACTCACAACAACAAAAAAGGAGAAGAGTAAATCGAAACTGGGAGTTTGACCTATTTTTTATAAGAGTTAGTTAAGTTAGGATAATAATCTATTTTTGGGAATGAGAATGTTTATAAATTGTGTTGATAGTTCCTGTATTAATGTAACATTATGTTTTGAGTTTGTGATAAAAAGAAGTCAAATGTCAGTTGAAAACCAGTCAATGATTAAAACAAGAATTGTAAAAAACATATAAGGTCGATCCAAGTTATGTGCGGATGATCGGGCCAGATGACAGTAGAGAGACCGGATTAAGGAGAGATATAGGAATACATGAGAGCATGATAAGGAAAAAAACCTCATATATTTTAAATAATCTTCTGAGAGAAGTTTGCAAGCTATGTGCGCAAACCAAAGGCAGTCAAAATATCACTCATGCCAGATGAAGAGCTCCTTTGTGGTTTTTCGTGTATGGGTTTCCACGTTAAATATGTGTCTTTAATCTTTGTGTTTACTATGTATGAATCATTATAAGTTTCAAACATATAATGATATAAAATTGTGGAATTTCAATTGATATGTGTTAAAATCTATATATTTTATATGTTGTATATGTATGTCGACGAATCGGTCTGCCTTACTCCCTGGTGTGCATGTGTCGATGGAAATCCATCCTACGGTTTCAGTCGAGTGGCTTGATTATGGTGTGATGAAGAAATCCTCTTCCATAACTATAGAATCCTAGTTCTCACAGTCACCATAGATATCTCGGGTGAGACCTCACTTGTGTCGCATGTGTTTCCAATGGAGTTACACTTTGTTGGGTTGATATCTTGAGATTTGTTGGCGGATAGGGAAGTCTTAACTTGGGTCAGTAGAAAATACGCAAAAAATTTGCTACTCACACATCCTCCTCAATTATTCCTTTATATACATTAGGAATCATGATAGAGTCCAACCCTTAACAACATAGACATCCCTCTGAAGTAGAAACAACTTTATTGTGTAGTCGAACAATCAACCAGTCGACTACCCATTCAATTTTAACCACATTTTTTTCAACTTGATCTTATCCACTCATTCATCCTTATATGACTCTTCATTCAATATTGAATTCAATTATTTTGAAGTATATCAGTTGAATCACAGTACTCAGTCGTTCATATATCTAGTCGACCCATTCGATTAGCTAACCATTTCCTCAATTGACCAATCCAACATTTCCTTAATCGACTAGTTGGTCATGTTGATTACCTAATTGACCAATTTACCATAAAATATTAGTTGACTTGTCAACCATTGGTCAATCTGCACTCCCTTCAACCATTTGTTGAGATTTTGACAACTGATCAATCTGCATTCCTATTGACCATTCATCGAGCTCTCGACCACCAGTAAATCCACATTTTCGTCTGCTGGTAAATTACCTTCTTCAATATGACAGGCCAAATTTGACTATTTGACTTACTCCAACCAAAATACCACATCTCGTACCATCGATTGACCATGACTGATTCAACAATCCACAACTTTGTCTACTTCAACCACGAAACTCATGCTTCATATCTAAACCTTCTAAAACATTCCACGTAACCTCAAATTGGATCATGCATACCATAGCTTATTTCTTCCAATCATTGACTTCATGCCATTTTTCAATGGATGAAAATGTAGCAAAGACAAAAAAAAAAAAAACCAATTTTTTTATTATCTCAAACCCCCTTTGTGTGATATGGTTGTTTATTCATTGATCTACCACTATCCTAGGATTACCCAAGAAACAACATGCTTTGATCTACCAAAATTCATATCTATATACCCACATTCCATGTTTCTTTAGCACACCTCATACCTAGCATTTATGTTGTTTATCAAGTCGACACATCGTGACAATGGATTTGACCACACCAATTGACACTCCACCTGCAAATCAAGGCCACTAAGAATATTTCTTCAACCGATTTGTTAACAATAATTCCATGTACACTTTACCATGTAGATATAGGAAACTAGATCTTGATCAAATTACTCTCATTAGAGAGTTAGGTTCTACCAAGCTTTGATACCATGTTGATATTCCATGGACATGGAAACATTATTAACACATCAAAAAAATAGAGTGTTGAATTCTTTATCTTAATTAAGGAATTACAGTAGTACTTGAAATAATGAATAATCAAAAGTACAATCATTGACATGAGACATGATATTTACCTTAGGGAAACCCTCTAGTACTTGAGGGATAAAACCCTAGCAAAAACTTCCTTAGTATATTGATAGATAACAGAGAATGTATTTATAATGAGCATATTACATCAAGCACCCCTGGTGCATTATCAAAGAGAAATACCAAGCATCCCTGGTGCATTATCAAAGAGAAATACCAAGAAACCCTGGGGCATTATCAGAGTGAAATACCAAGCACCCCTGGTGCAAAATTAGAGAAAGAGAGAAGAGAGAATAATAGAAGAACCCAATAGCATATTCTACAATAAACCAATTCACACTTTTTTTGCATCACATGCACAAAATAATGACTGAAGTGAAAAATTCGAGTTCTCTTTTAATTAACTAAACTCTTCCTTGTTAACATCACCAATGTACCTATACTTCGCCAAGGACAGAAATTTATTCAACATATCTGCTATGTGCTCATCATTAGAAATGTATTGAAGTCTTATAGCACCTCTCTTGACCATGTCTATGATGTAGTGGTATTTCATCTCAATGTGTTTTGAGTTGTCATGAAACACGAGGTTTTTAAGAGCTTAATGCAACTTTGTATATCGAAGTGAATGACAGTAGTCTCAAGCTTCTCACTAAACAACCCAACAAGTAGCTTCCTAAGCCACACAACTTCTCGGTAGGCAGTAATGGCTGCAATATACTCTACTTATACAATACTTTGGGCTATGGATCCATGCTTCCTGCTAGACTAAGAGATCATAGCTGATCCCAAGCTAAAACAATATCTATATGTACTCTTTTGGTCCACAATACTACCACCCCAGTCAGAGTTGGAATAACCAAGTAGCATCACTCCACCACTAGAAGCATATATGAATCCATAAGAAATAGTACCTCAAAGGTATCTAAGCACATGCTTGATAACAAACCAATGTCTATGTCTTGTCTCAAACATGAACTAACTCAAGATACTCACAACATAACATATGTTAGGTCTAGAATGTATCAAATACATCAAAGAACCAATGAGTTGTCTATACACGGTAGCATCCACTATATTTGAACCAAAATATGACTCATTTAGTTTCTTCATGTTATAAACAATTTGTGTATACATGGTCTTACATTCCATTATACCAAGTATGCACAACACATCAACTGTGAACTTTCCTTGTGAAATAAATATATTATCTTTCCTTTTCCAAGCTTCCAAACCAATAAAATAGTGCATAAGACCCAAGTCTTTCATTTTGAACTCAAAAGTGAGCTCTGTCTTGCACCAAGCTATCCATCGTTCCTCTCTAGTAAGCAACAATGGCATCAACATAGAGAACCAAGATCAATGGTTGGTTCTTCACAACCTTGAATTACATATTAGGGTCAGCTTCTCTTTTGGAGAAACCCAAGCTCTGATTCAATCCTCGAATACAAATCCCCCGGGGCTTGATTAATCCCATACAAATATTTCTTAAGAGTGCATACATGGGAGTCCTTCCCATTAACTAAAACCCCACAGGTTGATGTATGTATACTTCCTCCTCAACTTCCCCACTGAGAAAGGTAGTCTTCACACCCATCTGGTGAAGCTTCCACTCTAGAACTAAGGAAAGTGAAATCATGGCTCAAATGTTGGTGTACTTAGCCATTGGAGTGAATGTCTCATCGTAGTCTATTCCTTCTTTTTGTTAGAAACCATGATACATAAATCTTGCTATTATATTTTTCAATACTACCACTAGTTGCATGTTTGATTTATAAAGCCACTTCGAATTTACTACAAACTTATCTTCTAGTTTTGGAATCACTTCCCACACATCATTTTTCATGATGGATTTATATTCCTACAACATGACATCTTTCCATACCAACTTCTTAGTTTATTCCTCATAGGTGGAGGGTTCTGAATCACTAACGTGACTCATCGATGATACATATCCTGAATCTCTTTTAGGTCTCCTTCTCTTTCTATATGTGCTAGATGGTGGTGCTCCATGCTTTCCTACCTCTTGCGGAATCTCTCGACACCAGGAAGATCTCCTCTTAGCATGAGGTTCGTCAATATATATTTCTACCAGTTCTATTGGCACTTTAGTATCAAGTGGATCTAAGGACTCTTTTGGCTTCTCCCTCTCAACTTCTAAATGAGGAGAATCAGCACCTAGATCCTCCATCAAGGGAGTATCATGCTACTCCATATTTGAATCACACTAAAGTTCCTTAAAGGACTTGAAGGCAACCTCTTCATGAAATGTTACATATCTACGGACTTCAATGTGCCTCTCTCCTGGAACATAGATTCTATAAGCTTTGGAGGATTCATTATATTTAAAAAATGTTCCTTTCTTTATGGATGGCTCCATTTTTGTCCTCTTCTCTTTTGACACATGAATGTAGATAGGGAAATTGAAAATCTTCAAGTGTTTGACATTTGGTTTTTCATCAATGAAAGCTTCTTCATGACTCTTCTCTCCAAGGATAGCGTGAGGGATTCTATTTTGAATATAAAAAACAATGTTGGATGCTTCTAGCCATAAGTATGTGGGTAGATCCTGATCACACATCATAGTTTTTTCATCCTCAAATATTATCATGTTCTTTCTTTCAACAACCCCATTTTGCTGGGGGTTGTAAGGTACAGTTAATTGTCTTATTATCCCTGCATCTTGGCAGAAATATTTAAATTCATGAGACTCAAACTCTCCTCCATTATCATATCTCAAAGCACGAATGTGTTTTCTAGTCTGATTCTCAACCAATGCTTTGAATTCTTGAAATTTGTTGAAAGTTTCAATCTTTTCCTTCAAAAAATAGGTCCATGACCTACAAGAGAAGTCATCCATGAAAATAACATAGTATAGATAACCACTCAAGGATAGTGTTTGCATGGGACCACATAGATATGAATGGATCAAGTCCAGGATCTCTTTAGATCATTTATTACTACTTGGAAATCTCTTCTTGATGTTCTTACCAAGAGAACAATCTCTACAAATACCATCATGATCAGGCTAAAACACGAGCATACCTTTTACCATTTTCTGTAATTTAGGTAGCACATTGAAATGAATATGGTCAAGCCTCCTATGCCATAGTTCACAAGGATTGACTATGTTATGGATCATGGATTTAATGAACTTTTAAGGAACTTTGAAGAGATCACCCTCTCTTAGTCCAATTACAACTGCAAAATTCAAGTCTATATTATTAGGCCACAAAAGTGTTTTGTTGTCCATAAAGATTACTCTGAAACCTTTATTGTAACATCCCCATACCCCATAATGTGGATAAATTAAAAAAAAATCTTCAAGAACCCTTGTTCTCCTTTCATTACACTGGGAATGGACATTAACACAATCTTCAACGTTCATTCCCAGGCTTAGAAACCATTGTAACAGTCGTTCCACCCTTGACAGATCCCTTCTGCGACCAAAAACACCTCTTCTGCACTTGACCTGTCATTTCTGCGTTCCGTATTCCACCCTGCGGAACTTGGAAATCGGGCATAGAACACAACGGAAACATTAACCTTCTACAATTCCACCTTTCCTCCTTCTACCCTACGGAACACAGAAATTGGAATACAGAACACAACAGAAACATTTACCTTATGCCTTTCTGCCTTCCACCCGGAACTTAAAAATTGGAAACTCAAAACACGACAGATTCCTTCAAACCTCTTTTTGCCTTCTGCATGCTGCCCTCTAGTATGGAACTCAGTTAGAATACTAGCAAACAACAGAATCAATTAACGACCTTCCGCCTTCCGACTTCCACCCTTCTGCCCTTCCGCAGGTGTATCTCCGAAATCGAGAACTTAACATTTTACCTTATTCTTTTCCCATTTTCCTGCCTCCCACCTTCTGCCTTCTGCAGGCAGATTCTGAGGTGTGGAAAACACAACTCTTCCTTGGAATTTCTGGCTCTTTCTCTACTTCTACCTTCCGCCTTCTGCAGGCAAATTCCAAGGGGTGAAAACACTAAGATAGCTACATCCTGACTCTGTAATAGGATTCTATCCTCCATGAACTTAAGAAAATGCATTAAAACCACACAAGGCATATACAGAAGTAAAATGCAGGAAAATATACACAAGTAAACCTATACTTAATCATCAATAAGCATTCAACATGAACATAACAATTCCTAGGAAAATACATTTGCGTAAACAAGAATAATAGAGATAATTATCTTGGTGAGGAATGATGTCCCACAAATAGCTATGACGTTGCAACGTTCCACCCAATCATATGCCAGTGTGTTCATTAATCTCTCAACACCATTGCCACCCCCAAGCTGAGCATGATTCCACAAGGAACTAGGGAACAACAGACTCACACACAGCTAGATCATATAACACATAGTCGAGTATTAGACTGTCCATCCAAGCCAACACACAGTTGGGTTAATAGGTCGCAGGCTATCAAGCCAAACACTTTCATTTAAGGACCAGCCAAGCCAACATATGGGTTTATCAGGCTACGCAACCAAGCCATCTTTCTCAGTTGGGTTAACGGGATGTCCAGCCAAGGATTACACACAAGGCCGAATGCACCATAAGACACAGCCAAGACAAGATCCAATTGGGTTAATAGGCTACCCAACCAAGCCAATATACAATTGGGTTAACAGGTTGTCAGCCAATCCAATCTCCTTTGGGCTCACAGACTACTAATGCAGTGGAAAGGTAGAATGACTAAGCTAGTGGCTCATTCAAGAGCTAGCGACACCTCTACAAGATCTATATGGCCTAGAATACACAATACCTACACACTAAACACAAGGAAGCATGCTCTTCTCTGCTCCACAGTCCCTCGGGATATGGATTCCCTTCTAGTGCTCTTCAGGGTGTGCATAGAAGATTCACTAGCCACTCTTATCTTTTCATGAGGTTCCTCTCTACACTAGGTTTATCAAGCTCATTCCTCATCTCTTCCACTCCTAAGTCTTGTTACAGTGCAAACCCAAACTAGGGTGCACATCAAAACAACCATAAGGTAAACACAGCACACATGCTTCACTCTATAACACCGAGAAACAAGTTTTCCTACCAAGTTGTAACACAGACAGAAACAGGGTTTCACACAGCAATGTAGATGGAATGAACAACGAACCATTGAATAATAGCACTAGGGAAGCCACAGAAGACCACACTCTCCTAAAATCGAGAGATATCCACTGCCCATTCACTCATCAACACAGAGAAAATACGGTTTTCTTTGCACACAGGAGATCAGGGTCTCATACCACTCTATAGTTCAGGAAAATCACTATGGAACCACTCGTCTGCGACTCAGGGATAGCGAGATAAATCGAAGCGATTATGAATAATTAGAATCCTCCTCATTGACGCTCAGGAACAACAACAAAACCTTCCTTTCACTGAGGAAATATGGACTGGCATGCATCACATGCTTTCTTACTCCAAAATCAAGAACGCGGCTTCCCAGACTGCAGACTTGCATGTTTGCTCAGACAAGTAATTAGACTACCATGCCTTGCTCTGTCCAAGGCATTAACTGCCTCAACCAACTTCTGGAAGGAACGAATGATTGAGGACAGAGGACAAAAATGTAGCTAAGGGTTCATGGGTTCTCCCATTGACATCTAGCCTCACCCTAAGGCTCAAGGGTTTGACTAACTCCCCACCCTATTCCTTGTGAAATCATGCCCCCATATCTTTCACGTTGCAATCCCATATCTAGCTGTGGTATTTTATTAATTACATAGTTACATGATACATCAAAGTATGCAATGTTTGACTCAGCACCCTAACCATATGTATGAACCTTGATCACCTATACACAAAACATCAATCAATGGCAAGGCCTTGGCCTTGAGCTCATTTCCATGATTCATGATAATATATACATCATGTACAATTTAATACCATGGGGTCAAAACTGGGGTGTTACATTCCCCTCCCCCTTACAATAACATTGTCCTCAGTGCTCATCATAATTGAGCAAAAATGGATGTGCCAATCGCATGGCATCCTCCAACTCCTATGCAGCCTCATCAGGATTGTAGTGATCCCATTGCACCTTTACCGGTCCTATGGCTCAATTATGGAACATGGTGACCTTTCCTGTCGAGGATGCGTAATGGCTTGGTTTGGAACTCTCCCTCTGGTTCCACTTGGATCACATCTCAATCAATCACATGGTTAGGGTCGGGTAGATATTTCTTAAGCAAAGAAACCAATATGAGCTCTAGTGTTAGCAGGAAATGAAAGTATATATGCAACTGGCCCTATTCTTTCAAGCACTTCAAAAGGACCACAATATCTAGGTGACAACTTAGCACAACTTCCAAGCTTCAAGGAACTCTTCCTTTCCCTCACTCTGAGGTAAACATGATCCCCAACACTAAACTCTCTATGCATCCTACGCTTATCTGCATAGCTTTTCTGTCTGTCATAGGATGCTTTCAAGTTATACTTGATATTTGCAACCTCCTGCTCCATTTCCTTGAGCAATTCTGGACCAAGCACAATCATGTTCACTAGATTATCCCAAGTCACTGGTGTCCTACACCTTCTGCCATACAAAGCTTCATATGGACTCATCCCCAAGGATGCTTGTTGTCCATTATTGTAGGAAAATTCTACCAAGTGTAAATAATCTTCCCACTTGATTGGCTTGTCCATCACATACATGCGAAGCATGTCTTCAAGTACACGATTCACTCTCTTTGTCTAACCATCAATCTGAGGATGGTAGGAAGTGCTGAAGTTCAGCTTTGTACCCAGATATGCAAACAACCCCTTCCAAAATTTGGAAGTGAACTTGGCATCCCTGTCAGAGATTATTGCCTTAGGAAATCCATGCAATATGAAAATATCCTTCATGAATATTTTTGCAATGTCATCAGTCTTATGTGTGGACTTAACCAGTATAAAATGTGCTTCCTTTGTCAACTTGTCCACCACAACCATGATGGAATCATGTTGTCTCCAAGTCATTGGCAATCCTGTAATAAAATCCATGGAAACAACTTCCCATTTCCATTCTGGAACTGGAAAAGGTTGCAACAAACCTACTGGGTGTTGATGCTCAACCTTTACCTACTGACATTTCATGCACCTTGAAATATATTCATCCATGTCCTTTTTCATTCCTAGCCAAAAATATTGCTTTCTGGCTGTAGAAATTGTCTTCTGATATCCTGGGTGACCAGAATATGGAGTTTAATGGATCTCATCCATAATAATTCTCCTCAAATCTGCTACATTTGGAATGCAAATCCTGTTCTTATAGGTAAGAAGTCCGTCTTCTTCCAATTTATATTTCTCATACCTCTTCTCAAGACTTTGCTACTGCAGCTTGTCCTTTATCTGCACATACAATTCATCTTCAGTAGCATGATTAACAATCCATTGTCTCAAATATGTTTGGCAAATCCTAAGAGATGCCACATGCATTTCATGCACCTTCCTGCTGAGTGCATCAGCCACTTTATTTTATTTTCATTTTATGTGTTTGATTCCAAAATCAAACTCACATAAAAAATCCAACCATCTAGCTTGCCTAGCATTTAGAGTTGATTGATTAAACAAATATTTCATACCACAGTGGTCTTCCCTTGCTCAAATTTTCTGCCCATTATGTAATTCCTCCACATTTTGAGAAAATATACTATGGCTGCAAGTTCTAAGTCATGAGTGGCATAATTATTCTCATGATCCTTTAACTTTCTAGAATCATAACACACCACGTGGTTGTCTTGCGTAAGAACTCCTCCAAGTCCTTGACCGCATGCATCAGTACACACCACAAAGTATTTTTTTTGGGTATATGATTTTTAGAATGGTTTCACTTGTGAGAAGATTCTTCAGTTTCTAGAAGCTTTCCTCACATCTTGGTGCCCATTCAAACTTCATCCCCTTCTTTTGCAAATAATTGATTGAATGTGCAACCTTCGAGAATCCTTCAATGAACCTCCTGTAGTATCCTGCAAGTCCCATAAAAGACCTCACATATGTCACATTCCTTGGAGTTTTCCAATTCATAATGGCTTCAATCTTTTCAGGGTCCATAGATATTCCTTCCTCTGAGATAATGTGACCCAAATAATGAATTCTATCTTTATAGAAGTCACATTAACGACCTTCTGCCTTTCGAATTCCGCCCTTCCTCCTTCCGCGGGAGGATCTTGAAAATCCGGAACTTAATGTTTTTCCTTAACCTTTTCCCAATTTTTTGCCTCCCTCCTTCTGCCTTCTGCAAGCGGATTTCAAGGTGCAGAAAAAACAAACTCTGCCTTGGAATTTTTGGCTCTTTCTCTTTCTCTGCCTCCTGAATCTGTAACAAGCTTCTAGCCTCCATGAACTTAGGCAAATGCATTGAAAACACATAAGGCATATATAGAAGTAAACATACACTTCATCATCAATAAGCATTCAACATGAACATAACAATTCCTAGGCAAATACATTGTATAAACAAGAATAACAGAGATATTTATCTTGATGATGAATGTTGTCACGCAACTAGCTATGTCACTACAACATTCCACCCAACCATAGGCAGGTGTGTTCATTAATCTCTCAACACCAATTCCACCCCCAAGTTGGGCATGATTCCACAAGGAATTAGGGAACAACAGACTCACACACAACTAGATCATATAACACACAGTTAAGTATCAGACTATCCAGCCAATCCAACACACAATTGGGTTAACAGGCTGCAGGATATCAAGCCAAACACTTGCATTTAAGGACCATCCAAGCCAACAAATGGGTTTACCAAGCTACACAGCCAAGACATATTTCTTAGTTGGGTTAATAGGTTGTCCAGCCAAGGATTACACACAAGGATAAATGCACCACAATACACAACCAAGACAAGATCCAATTGGGTTAACAAGCTGCCCAACCAAGCCAATATACAATTGGGTTAACACGTTTTCATCCAAGCCAATCTCCTTTGGGTTCACAGGTGGCTAAGGCAGTGAAAAGGTAGAATGACTAAGCTAGTGGCTCATTCAAGAGATAGGGACACCTCCACAAGATCTATCTACCCTGGAATATACAATACCTACACACCCAACACAAGGAAGCGTCTTCTTCTCTGCTCCACAGTCCCTCGGTCTATGGCTTCCCTTCTAGTTTTCTTCGGGGTGTGAGTAGAACATTTACCATCCACTTTTATCTTTTCATGAGGTTCCTCTCTACACTAGGTTTATCAAGCCCATTCCTTGTCTCTTCCACTCCTAAGTCTTGTTATAGTGCAGACCCAAACTAGGGTGCACATCACAATAACCACAATGTAAACACAACACACAGGATTGGCTATGTAACATAGAGAAACAGGTTTGCCTACCAAGCTGTAACACAAACAAAAATAGGGTTTCACACCGCAATGTATATGGAATGAACAATGAAGCACTGAACAGCAGCACTGGGGAAACCACGGAAGACCACACTCTCATAAAATTGAGAGATCTCCATTTCCCATTCACTCAGTGACACAGAGAAAACAGGGTTTTCCTTGCACATAGGAGACTAGGGTCTCATACCACTCTGTAGTTCAGGAAAATCACTATAGAACCACTCGTCCGCAACTCAGGGATAGCAAGAGTAACTGAAGTGATCATGAATAGCCAAAATCCTCCTCAATTGCGCTCAGGAACAACAACAAAACCTTCCTGTCACTAAGGAAAGATGGACTGGCATGCATCATGTGCTTTCTTACTATAGAAGCAAGAATGTGGCTTTCCAGACCACAAACTTGCAGGTTTGCTCAGACAAGTAATCATACTGTCATGCCTTGCTCTTCCCAAGGCATTAACTGCCTCAACCAACTTTTGGAAGGAACGAATGATTGAGGATAGAGGAAAAAAATGTAGCTGAGGGTTCATGGGTTCTCCCATTGACATCTGGCCTCACCCTAAGGATCAGGGGTTTGACTAATCCCCACCCTATTCCTTGTGAAATCATGCCCCCATCTCTTTCATGTTGCATCCCCATAGCTAGTTGTGGTATTTTATTAATTGCATAGTTACATGATAGATCAAAGTATGCAGTGACTAACTCAATACCCTAACCATAGGTATCAACCTTGATCACCTATACACAAAACATCAATCAATGGAAGGGCCTTAGCCTTGAGCTCCTTTCCATGATTCATTATAATATATACATCATGTACAATTTAATACCATGGGATCAAAACTGGTGTGTTACATTTATCTTCAAGAACTGAAATAGATAGAAGTCTTTTCTTCATATCAAGAAGATACAAAACTTCATGAACATGGAGTACAAATCTTGATTTGAAAGAAAAAAAGTGAATCCAGCTCCTTGGATCGAATAAGTGGTATTATCTCCAAGCTCCACCTGATCAGGGAACTTCATTTCCTTCATATATATGATAGGAATCCTATATCCAGTCATGTGTTTGGATGCACCACTATCCACCAGCCATGTATCAACACTAGTGGTAAGGTATCTAGATAGATTTGATACAAGATAATACTCCTTCCTTGTCTCCTGATCATTGGAAGAATTATTTCTTATAGGTTCATATTCCGTATCAGTAGAAGCATGAAACCTACCCTTGAATTTTTCTCTTTTATTAACACAACAGTCTCTTGCAAAGTGACCATTCTTATTGTTGTTGAAGCATTTGACTTTAGACTTATCAAAGTTCTTATTGTATTCTTTTTCCTTTTGATGAGGAAACATTAGAGGAAATTTGATGTCTAAAATGGGCCTCCTAAGGAAAATAATAAAATAATATTTATTAATTTTGGAGGAAGAAAGAAAAAAAATTGTGTTCTTATTTTCAACATATCTCCCAACGCGTTTACTCAAATTTCAAGCCGGAGGGCTCGTTGGATGTAGAATTAAATTCCACATCCAACGAGTACCCACACTGCATACTTTTGATGAGACACACTACCCCAAAAATAAGAAATACCTGAAAATGTGATGATGATGTCATCATCACATTTTTCAAGTATTTCTTGTTTTTGGGGTAGCATGGCCTGTCAAAAGTATGCAGTGTGGGTACTCATTGGACATGAAATTTAATTCTGCATCCAATGAGGGCACCCGCTCGAAATTTGGGTAAAACATAGCAAGATATGTTGAAAATACAAACAAAAAAATAGTTTTTTTTATGACAAATATGTCAAGTCAACAATTATGGTTGACTCATTTTATTGAAATTCTATTGGTTCTCGAATTCCAAATCACAAGAATTTATTATTGGCTCATTTTTTTACAAGGCCCATTTTAGACCCCAAAATTCCTATAATGATTATTTTGAGAAAATTATTTCTTTCATCTCTTCATCCTTTTCGTAATATCAAGGTTCTCTTTTGTGGAGGAAGCATTTTTTCTTTGAATTCACCCTTCTTCTTGTAGGAAATCATGCCACAATATTTCAAAGTTTTTTTCCAATTCACTGCCATTTACCGTAGGCAAGAATGTATCCAATGAATATTGAATACAATCAACAACAGTATGAATGAGATCATCGTCATCAACAATTACTCCAATACTCAAGTTGATCTCTCACTCGAGATATATTTGTGAAGAAGGAAGCAAATGTTTCATCCTTCTCCATCTTCATATTATGAATTTTGTTCTTCAAGGATCTCTTCTTATTAGGAGCCTTCTTCTCATAAATATTGGTCAAACTGTCAAAACACTCTTTTGTAGTCTTCAATGGAGTAATAACTGGCATCAAATTGTCTTTCACAAAATCATAAATGATTCTCTTTGCTTTGGCTTGATTCTTCTTGAAATTAGTGCACCCAAGATTAGTAGTACGTTCTTAAACAACATTGGATGCGTATCCATCTATATCATGCTCTTCCTGTATGTTCAAAATCTTGTCCTTCCAAGTATTAAAGTTTGAAACTCCTTCAAGTCTGTATTTTGGTCTTACTGCATTGAAACCATTATTCTTCAAGTATTGTGCTCAACTTATACCACTCAAGATCAATGTAGGACAAGCTTGACTGCAAAAATTATCTCTTTCATTCCCTAGAATCTTGTCCTTCCAAGTATTGAAGTTTGAAGTTCCTTCAAGTATATCTTCTGCTCTTACTATATTGAAACCATTATTCTTCAAGTATTGTTCTCAACTTATACCACTCAGGATCAATGTAGGCTCAAACTTGACTGCAAAACTTATCTAATTCATTCCCTAAGCTATGGTACCATGTTGAATTTTTTTATCTTAAATGCATAATTATAGTAGTACTTGAAACAATGAATAATCAAAATGATAATAATTCACATGAGAGACAATATTTACCCTAGGGAAACCCTCTATACTTGAGGGAGAAAACCCAAACAAAATATTCCTTAGTATATTGATAGATAGTATAGAATGTATTTACACTGAGTAGACTCCATCAAGCACCCTTGGTTCATTATCAAAGAGAAATAACAAGCACCCCTGGTGCAATATCAGAGCAAGAGAGAATCATAGAAGAACCTAGCAACTTTTTTTTCACTAGACCAATTTGCACTTTTTTTTGTCACATACATGAAATAGAGAATGCTTTCAAGTTTGAATTCACTCTACACATTGATCTCATCAAAACTTGCATAAAAAGTGTGCAATACTTCTCATGCTTGGCTTATATATTTGTATTCTAACCTCAATATGAACTTTCCCTTCAACTAAATGCTAGACCACTTACTTAAGATGCAAAATCAAGTGTCCTCTTTTAGTTTAACTCAAGTGTCATCATGCAAGTGTCATAACTTAAGTGGCATCTTTTATTTTAACTCAAGTTTCGTCATGAAAAACACTTAGTTCTTTAGATATTCTTTGTTAACATCTGGTTAACTATTTTAAATGAAGTTTTGTTATCACTCCAGGAAACTCCTCTAGGTTGTAGCTCAAGGATGCCTGGTAACTTACAATGTTTTTAGGGTTTTCTGATATGGATCAAGTCAGTTGACCTATATAACTTTTTCACTCTCAAGGCATGCATAAAACTCACTCATTTACAAGGCTTTTAGTTACAATTGCTCAGAAGTTGACAATAAGGTGCAGGGATGAAGAACTCATCAGGCTGGCAGATTTACACACAAAACATATGCATATAAATGGCTAAATCATGATAAGGATGGCACTTATAAATCAAATTACATTAGCACACCAATAGGATGACAACAATCAGTTATTAATCAACTTGAAAGTAACCTAAATACACATTCAGGCATAAGTACAGTAAAGATAGAGATGAAGGCTGAACAAATCATAACAAAAGAGCTTATATTCCAGAATGAATAAAATGAGAAGCATGAAAGCATTATAGGCTTATAAATCCCCGAAGTTGAACCCTTATTATAAAATCAATCTTAGGCTTTATAGCCTTTTTACATAAAGTACAGATCCTGAAACTTCGATTTGTTTTTACAAAAATACTCAAAAGTGACAGTTTTTCCAAATTAGGGTTTCAAAACCTACCTAACTATTTGTCTAACTATGATGAAGATTTAGTTCACTGACTGAACATTAAATAACTCAAGTAGTTTTTGATGATCACTATTGTTGGTCCATTGTCAGTTAACCCACTGATTTCTACTTGATAATTAGGGTTGATGAATTTATGGTGCTATTTTGTCATAATAGATCTAAAAAGACCCTTTCTGATACTTCTATCAGCACCTTTTATTTTTAACTTACATCCCTAAGCCATTTGCAGTCACCAAAATCTAGTTCTGTCTGTCAAAAACTCACTTTTAAACCTCTATTCGCTTTCGGTGGTTAAGCGGCCAGTCTATAGGAAATTTTAACTACCGAAAAGAGGAACTTTCGACGGCTAACGGACTGCTCCAGCACCCGCTTAACCACTGAAAGCCCTATTTCACAAAATTTATTAGGTTTCACTCCAAAATTCCTTTCTAGGCCTGTTTGCTCAGCCTTCTTCCATGTTATTCCCCTATGCTTAGGCTTGAGATATGATCTGAATTCCACATCTTTGGGTATGGTGGTCTTGAACCACTTCTCTCCTGTGCAAGGGAGTTCAGTCACCTCTGAAATTAGTGCTTCATCTATGAGAAATTCCTCCCTTCCTATGATTACTTTTGAACCATCAAATGATAGGGCAAAAGCTTCAGCCACCTGCTGATGAAAACCCTGTCTTTTTTCATAGTATTTGTAGCAGCCTACCTCCTGGAATAGTCTACAAACCTCTAGATGGGCCTCTAAGTAACTGACATCACCTAGCTCCTGACTGAGAGCTGGTCCACTTTTCTTCATCCTGATGGGTGTATCTCCTGGGTACCTACAAAAAATAGTTTTCCATACCTTCTATACAATGTGATTTAGCAGGCTTCTCTCTTAGAGTCAGTTTTTTGGTGAAAAAATTCCAATTTTGAACATGAAATACGAGGGAGTCCCATGGCAGTGATTATGAGGATTTTCTGTCATTTATGGAAACTGAGGTCACCCAAATGATGACAGCAACTCGATCCTTTAGATATATTTTCCCATATAACCGTACCCTACCTCAACCATAGCATTCGGTGGTTATTTGATGACCCTTGGGACAGGTGGAGGGAAACTGAAGGTTGGCGGTCAGATCAGTTTTGGCTACTTGTATAACGACGCTTTTCACTCATTTCACACACAGTCACACGGCTCCAGATCTTTTCGGTGGGTAATCATGCTCTAAAATTATCTTTTGTATTGCTGACGCGGTTGGATGTGACAGTCCCCAACCTTTTCCCTATTTTTCCCTTTTCAGTGGTTTAAGATCCTCTATGATTTTGTCAACTAGTCACCGAAAAGCTAGATTTTGGTGGCTAATTAAACCTTATCTTTCTTTCCTAATCCGTTGGAACCCCTACCCCGTCGCCGTGGTGAATTTTTTATTTTGGAGGATAGCGACTTTGAAAAAACCCTTTTTAACTGCCGAACAAACAACTAAAAATCCATCGGCGATTGGAAGCTCTAAACACTAAGGATCGAAACTTTAAACCTGAATGCTGCCATAGTGTCGGCGATTCAAACCACTAATGTCATGACGGTTAAGCATCGGAGGTCAGGAAGACTAACCACTAAAACATCGGAACCTAAAACCACTAATGCGTCAAAACTTCAAACCACAAGACTCTTCATAGTGTCGGCGACATAAAGGACAATCCCTCCAAAACGTCGACGTCGTAGAGGACTAAACCTCTGACCGCTGTCAAAAAATGTTCCAATGGCAATAAAAAGATTTAGCAATAAAACAAAAAAGAGGTAAATGCCATGGTTCGGCGAAATTTGGTGGCTAATGAGATGTTTTGAGCCTCGCCGAAGCCACTGAATGTACCTTTCCAGGTGCTACTTTCCACTCTCTTTCGGCGGTTTAAACCCCTTTTATCTCTCTTTCTAGTATGCTGAAAGCGCCCCTTTTCGGTGGTTAATGAGTTTCTGTAGTCTCACCTAAGCAATCGAAAGTGTTATGTTGACTCTGATTGCTTAGAACGCTTTCGGTGGTTTTCCTTTGGCCCACGTTCAACTGTTTAGCCACCGAAACATAGCTTTTCAGTGGCTAATGAGCTATGATAGTCCTCACCTAAGCCACCAAAAGCTACAACTTGTGAAATTTTCATCCAAATAAAAAACAAAGGCTTTCAAACTGTCAGTGATATTCATATCCTTCATTGCATGAGTTAAATTCTTCATACTATCAAAATAAATTATTTTGGGAGATAACAGCTGGCTCCTACTTCGGGATGGGAACCTCCCAGTGAGGTCCCAAGAACCCCAAACCAAAAATTCCTTTCCCTAAAAGCAACTAAGTAACTTAACACTATCATTTATTGTTCCATTGGGCATGGATTTTATTTTGAAAGCAAAACAACCTACTATCTACTAATTTACAATAATAAGGCCTCAGAGCCTCAAATAAAATAGAGTTTCAAGAACTGCCCATTCACTGGGCCATCAAATACCTCTTCACCTTCCAGATTATGCAATTTGAAGGTGTTGTTCTTATGTACCTAAGCTATCACAAAAGGGCCAATCCACAAAGAGTTGAATTTTCCATGTTTTCCCTTGTCCTGTCTGATAGCATCCCACTTGAGGACCCAATCTCCCACCTGTAAGTTTCCTACTTTTGCTCTTTTGTTAAACATGACCTTTATCCTCTGTTGATGGGCTTCTGATTTTCCTATAGCTTTCTCCCTTATTTGTTGTAACTCCACCAAATGCATGATCCTTCTCACCATATCATTTGGTTCATCTTCCTCTTCCTGAAATAACTTTGCCACTGGAAGGATGAGCTGGATAGGAAAAATGGCCTTAGTGCCATAAACTAGCTTGAATGGAGAAGTCCCTATGGATATTTTGTCTATTACCCTATCATCCCATAAAGCAAACTTAAGCATTGAATCCTAGCTTTTCTAATTTGTCTCTAGTAGTTTCTTGATGATTCTGACTAAGCTTTTGTTGGATGACTTGGCCAGGCCATTGCCTTGGGGATAATAGGATGTGGAGTGCACCAGTTGAATACCCATTGATTTGCACATTTTAACTAATGCCCCAGCCTTGAAAGTTGGTGCATTATTAGTTACTAACCTTATTGGGCAGCCAAACCTGCTAAATATATTCTCATATAAAAATCTCATGATGACTTGATGAGTGGCATTCCTGGTGGGTACTGCTTCTATCCATTTGGTAAAGTAGTCAGTGGCTACTAAGATCCATTTATGTTGTCCACTGAAATATGGATTTATTTCACCTATGAAATCCAGACCCCATTGCTGGAAAGGCCCATTCACCATAATAGGCCTAAGGGGCAAGGACTTGATCTACTGCTTCCCTATAAATCTTTGGCATTGGTCACAGGCCCTTACAAAAGTGCATACATCAACAAAGAGTACTGGCCAATAGTATCCTGCTCTTAAGATCTTGTGGGCTTTGGTTTTCTAATAGTGGTGGCCCCCACATGTGCTGGAATGAAAATGATGTATGACCTGCTCTACTTCCTCTTTATCTAGACACCTTAGCAAAATTCCAGACTGATCTCTCCACTACAGCAGCTTGTCAATTATGCAAAACTTAACAGATTTCAACTTAAGATCTCGTGCTTGGTTAGGAGTGAGATCAGGAGAAACTTCCATTTTTTGTAAAAAATGAATGATACCTGAGTACCACTCACATGAAGATATGTTTTCAGCTACTGATGGAATGTCATTCTGATCTTGATTTACTTTTGTTTCTGCTGCTACCACAGTCTACACCTTTGATGATTTGACACATGTGAAATTTATTCCCATCAGTTCACAATTTTCTTTGGCCATGAGTTTGGCCAGACCTAGTCCCTTTACTAGCATGGTGGGTTTCAACTTTATATCAAACTCAATGAGTTTGGAAATCCACTTAGCTCTCTTCCCATCAATGTCGGGCTAAGTCAAAACATTTTTCATAGCAATGGAAGGGACATATGCAATGACCTTTGCATGGAGAATGTAGATTCTGAAAGTATTCAAAGATTTTATGAGAGCATAAGTCTGCTTCTCAATTGGGTCATACTTCAGCTCAGCATCTCTCAGGGTTTTGCTAAAGAATGCAATTGGACGATCAAGACCCTCATCATTCTTTTGTAATAGTACAGCTGCCACTATGTCATAAGATGCAAAAGAGAAAGTGTAAAAACCCTTGGTGTTGTCGGGACTAATCAGGGTTGGGGCCTCCATGATAGCTTTCTTAATGTCTTCAAAAGAGTTTCTTGCCTAGTCAGTCCACTTTATTTCTGCATCCTTTTTTAGCATGATTGTTATGTGCTTTACCAGCTCAGAGAAATTAGGAATGAACCTCCTTACAAAGTTTATCTTGCCTAAAAAGGACTGAATGTCTCTTTTTGACCTTGGTATTGACTGCTTTTGGATTGCTTCCACCCTTGTCGGATCGATCTTTACACCTTCAGCTGAGACTATGTGGCCTAGGAGCTTTCCTTCATTGAGTGCAAACTGGGACTTCTTGGGGTTCAGTGATATTCCATACCTTCTGCACTTCAGAAATACCTTCCTTAAATGTTGCAAGTGGTCATGATGGCTGTGAGAGTAAACTGTTAGGTCATCCAAATATATCAGCACAAACTTATCTTTTATCCCTACAAAAGCTAGGTCCATGGCTCTCTGAAAAGTATCCCCAGCATTCATTAGCCCAAATGGCATTTTAGCATACATGAAGGTGCCCCAGGGGGTGGTAAAGGAAGTCTTCTCTTGGTCATCTGGGTGCACAACAACTTGGTTGTATCCAGAGAAGCCATCAAGGACATAACCCTAGCTCCCAAGAATTTCTATAGTAGGTGTTCCATCTTGGGTAGTGGATAGTTGTCTTTCTTGGAACACTTGTTAGGTTTCTAAAATCCACACACAACCTAACTTCTCCATTTTTCTTTCTTACCGCTACTAGGTTTGCAATCCACTTGGAATACCTGAGGGGGATTATGATCTTGGCTTTGAGGAGCTTGTGGATCTCTTTTTCAATCACTGGTAATAGGAGAGGGATGATGGGTCTCAACTTCTATTTGAAAGGAATGGTGTCCTTCTCCAAAGGAATCCTGTGTTGGATGATGTTTGTGTCATATGTTTTTAGGTCACTGTACTCCCATGAAAAAACATCAGTAAACTC
This sequence comes from Pseudotsuga menziesii, assembly GCA_001517045.1. Taxonomy (NCBI): domain Eukaryota; kingdom Viridiplantae; phylum Streptophyta; class Pinopsida; order Pinales; family Pinaceae; genus Pseudotsuga; species Pseudotsuga menziesii. Next base: position 661,824 of record LPNX011139197.1, read on the forward strand.
TTTTATCAAGCTGCAAAATTTAGACCTCTGACCAGCAGTCATCCCAGTGGATAGATTTATTAGTTTTGGATGGCTTTGGCTTCCTATGTTTTGCTCTTGGATAGTAGGATCTAGCTCCTTTTTGGTAGGATTGAAAGGGATGTCATTGTGATCAAACAGGTCTTCCAGTGTTACTAGACCTCTGGGTATGTAGTTTCTAGGCAATTGGATGATGTTCTGATCAGCCACTTTATCTTTTAACTTGAGCTTTTTGGATTCCTCCATGTTTAGGTTTTCATGGTCTATGTGTATGTCAGAGAATTCATCTACTAACTAAAGGAATTTACTAAGCTCGTCATCATTCTCAAACACCCTCCAAAATTTTACATTATCTGGTAGAGAGGGTCTGTACTTGACCTGAACATCATAGCTGAGCTTAGGGGGTAAAGGAGGAACAAACAGACTTGCAGAGACAGCCAGGGAATTAGCCAGGTGATTTAAAGCCATAGGAATATATGACAGTTCAAAAAACATAAAGGAGTCTCTGAGTTTCCATACCTCATCCCTGTAGGCCTTCAGTTTGATATTTTTTGTCTGAAAAGTGTTGTTGACCTGTTGTATGATGAGGTCTACATCTCCAAAAATATTCGTGCACATGATCCCCATCTCCTTGGCAGCTTTAACTCGTAGCAGCAAGGCTTCATATTTTGCTATGTTGTTAGTGGTTTTAAAATCAAGCTCATTAGAGGAAATTTCAACTCAAAATGGGCCTTTTAACTTTGATTCAAATTCCATGTCATCATGTGTTAGCCAATGAAATTGCTTTAAATTTGAAATACTGTATAGGTCTTAAACACTTTTTTAATATAAATTTGGGGATAGGTATCATAAAAAAAAAACTATTTTTTTCTTTGTATTTTCGACATATCTCCCCGTGTTTTTACTCAAATTTCGATCGGGAGAGCTCGTTGGATGTAGAATTAAATTTCCCATCCAACGAGTACCCACTCAGCATACTTTTGACGGACCCCGCTACCCCAAAAACAAGAAATACCTGAAAAATGTGATGCATTTTTTCAAGTATTTCTTGTTTTTGGGGTAGCGGGGTCCGTCAAAAGTATGCCGAGTAGGTACTCGTTGGATACGGAATTTAATTATGCATCCAACGAGCTCTCCTAATCGAAATTTGAGTAAAAAAACGGGGATATATGTCAAAAATACAAACAAAAAAGTAGTTTTTTTCTTTTCTTCCACCAAAATTAATAAATATTATTTTATTATTTTAACTATTATTTTATTAATTCTTTTTAGGAGGCCCATTTTGAGTTGAAATTTCCTCTAATGTATAAGACAGGTGGATGTTTTCCTTAGATGGGGAGATCAATACTACACCTGCACCTGCTGAGCTTTAAGTGCTAGCCCCATTAAAATACATGGTCCAGATTGTTGTGGTTACTTCTTCGGGATGCTGACAGGTGGGCTTAGTGAGTTGGACTGATGTCTGCTGAGAATCATCTATTAGCAAAATGAAAGACCCAAAATTAGTGTCCATTGCATAGATGGGGTGATTCACTGAGTTGCTCTCCTTGCTTATAATGGATGCCAGTTGATTTTCCCTATACAGCCTCTTAGTCTCTCCTCCAAACATGAGAATGGTGGCATATGTGAGATCCTTCTAAAGGGTGCCACCTAGTCTTTTGCTCCATGACCAAGACAGCAAGAGGCCAAATTTTGGAGGGATATCAGCCACTACAATGTCCATCATGATGCTTTTCGAAGGTAGCAAAGTTAGGTTCACAACAAGGTCTTTGATGAGGCCCAAGCACTTAACCTTCCTGGAGTCAAAGGAGAATAAATCATGGTAGGGCTTGGTGATGCTGAGGCCAAGCTCATCCATCACAGCCTTTGGCATTAGGTTATGAAAGGCTCCTAAATCCAGCAAACGGTTATGAAGGATTTTATCATGGATATTCAAGGATATGTAGAATGGTGGGCATGAGTCTTTTAGGTCTTCGATCATGGGGCCCATGGTTACAATAGGCTTGTCATATTGCAGGTTCACAAAGTCAGTGTCAATGTGCTCCTAGGGCTGAAGGGAATTCATAATGGAGGACTTGAATGCATCATTCTTCATTAGCTCAATTAAATGGAAAGGGATTTTCAATTTTTGAATTTCAGACTCAAGGTTGAAAGAATAATGCAGCCTATCTGGGAACCTTACCTCATGAGCTGTAGGTTTGAGTTGGACTTGATCAGGTGTGGCTAAAGGTGCTGGTTTCTACAATGCTTTGGATGTGACAACCACCTTATTTGGTAAAACAATAACCTTTCTAGCTAGTGCAGCAGGCTGCTTGGCAGGTACAGCATTCTTCTTGAGAGGAGCAACCAGCCTAGACCTCAGATTGTAACCACCCTAACCATCAGCCTGATAGACATCCTCTTCAGTGATCTGCTCATCAATTAGGACTTCCTCATATTCTGCTTATGTCAGAAAAGAATAGTCCACCTCATCCTCCATGCAATTGATATTGTCTTCAGCTTCTCCTTCTTCTCCAATGAATTATGGCTCTTCTTTTAATACAACATTTTGAAATGGAGCTCTTATCCTCTAATCTTCCCCTTGATTCCTCTCCCTTCTGAGAATCTGAACTGGGGGGTTACCTCTTCTATAAGGAGCAAAATTAGGGTTTCGAGGAGCAAAGTCACTTGTCCCTTTACCCCTCACAGGTAGATGTCCTTGTTCCTTCAATTTAGATATTTCAGCAATCAGGTTATCTAACAGTTTGGTCATTTTTTCAATATTGTTCTCTGATGCAAAAGCCCCACTAGGGTCTGCTAGCTGCTTTTTCCTGTCTATCTTCCCTTTGACCTTCTGAGATGCTAGAATGTTTGAATCTACCTCTAGGGCAGTATCCTGCATGAGTGATAAGGAGGTAGACCTCCTTTCTCTGAGAAGCAGGTAGAATTCAGAGTCAAAGGAATTTGCATAAGTTATCCTAGCTGAGGTATCAGTGGGCTTAATTTTAGTAGGGATCTTGTTGTACATATTGTTAAATCTCTTGGTATGGTTGGAGATAGACTCCCCATTTTCTCTTTTCAGGTTGTTGAATTCTGTGATATAGTATAGGTGGTCTCTCCTTTCTCCCCAATGCTTTAATAAAATATCATCTAGGGATTCTATGCCTTCCACTGATCTAGCAGGCAGTTTCTTAAACCACTTCCTATCCTGGCCATCCAGGATTTGCACAAAAACCCTAGTCCATACATCTTCTTGCTCTATGTTAATATTTTCAGCATAGCTATAAAATGCCTCTAGATGTTCTTCAACAGTGAAATCCCCTTCCCTTGTAAACTTAGGCATATACTTGAGATAATCCCCAGTAGGCATGGCTGAGAGGGGATTTGGAAAAATTAGGGGTGCATACCTAGCTACCAGGATCCTTTCCATCTTGGTCAATTAAGGGGAAGCCATATTGGAAATGGGTATGGACATGGTTTAGGAAGACAGTACTGATGGAGATACTTGATGAGAAGGTGGTGGTATACTTATCCCAGTGGAGTCACGAAGGATTGGATATTCACAAGCAACAGTGCTTGAATATGCCCAAACCCTAGATTTTTCTGATGTATCTAAAATTTCCTGAGAAATAAGAATTTCAGCAGAAGAAATAATACCATAAATATTTCTTAGAATACATGATGTAGCTTTTTGTGTAGCACTGCTAGTCTATCTTAGTAAAGCCCTAGCTCTTCTCAAAATTTCTTCTGGATCTGAAACTGGTGTTGCTGGTGGCCCCTTAGGGTTTGCTCTGGTACTTGGTCTTCTTGAAGCCACCTTATATCAATGGAGTCACCAGATAGATGATTACAACCATAATAGTTTCCAAGCTTTGTCTGTCATCAAAGCATGGATCTATGTTGTCTCCCAGGGAAGATGAGCTTCAGTCTCCTCTCCTCGGCTATGGCGGAAATTTGTTATCGCTCCAGGAAACTCCTCTAGGTTGTATCTTGAGGATGCCTGGTAACTTACAATTTTTTTTAGGTTTTCTGATATGGATCAAGTCAGTTGACCTATATAACCTTTTCACTCTCAAGGCATGCATAAAACTCACTCATTTACAAGGCTTTTAGTTACAATTGCTCAAAAGTTGACAATAAGGTGCAGGGATGAAGAACTCATCAAGCTGGAAGATTTACACACAAAACATATGCATATAAATGGCTAAATCATGATAAGGATGGCACTTATAAATCAAATTACATTAACACACCAATAGGATGACAGCTATCAATTATTATTCAACTTGAAAGTAACCTAAATACACATTCAGGCATAAGTGCAGTAAAGACAGAGATGAAGGCTGAACAAATCATAACAAAAGAGCTTATATTCAAGAATGAGTAAAATGAGAAGCATGAAAGCATTATAGGCTTATAAATCCCCAAAGTTGAACCCTTATTATAAAATTGATCTTAGGCTTTATAGCCTTTTTACAAAAAGTATAAATCCTGAAACGTCGATTTGTTTTTACAAAAATACTCAAAAGTGACAGTTTTTCCAAATTAGGGTTTCAAACCCTACCTAACTATTTGTCTAACTATGATGAAGATTTAGTTCACTGACTGAACATTAAATAACTCAAGTAGTTGCTGATGATCACTACTGCTGGTCCACTGTGAGTTAACCCACTGATTTCTCCTTAACAATTAGGGTTGATGACTTTATGGCACTGTTTTGTCATAATAGATCTAAACACACCCCTTTTGATACTTCTGTCAGCACCTTTTATCTTTAACTTACGTCCCTGAGCCATCTGCAGTCACCAAAATCTGGTTATGTCTGTCAAAAACTCACTTTTAAACCTATGTCCGCTTTCGGTGGTTAAGTGTCTAGTCTATCGGAACTTTTAACTGCCAAAAAGAGGAACTTTCGGCGGCTAACGGACTGCTCTAGCTCTCGCTTAACCACCGAAATCCCTATTTCACAAAATTTATTAGGTTTCACTCCAAAATGCCTTTCTAGGCCTGTTTGCTCCACCTTCTTCCATGTTATTCCCCTATGCTCAGGCTTGAGATATGATCTAAATTCCACATCTTTCGATATGGTGGTCTTGAACCACTTCTCTCCTGTGCAAGGGAGTTCAGTCACCTCTAAGATTAGTGCTTCATATATGAGAAATTTCTCCCTTCCTATGACTGCTTTTGAACCATCAAATGATAAGGCAAAAGCTTCAGCCACCTGCTGATGAAAACCCTGTATTTTTTCACAGTATTTGTAGCATCCTACCTGCTGGAATAGTCTACAAAACTCTGGATGGGCCTCTAAGTAACTGACATCACCTAGCTCATGCCTAAGAGCTGGTCCTCATTTCTTCATCCTGATGGGCGTATCTCCTGGGTACCTGCAAAAAATAGTTTTCCAGATCTTCTATACAATGTGCTTTAGCAGACTCCTCTCTCAGAGTTAGTTTTTTAGTGAAAAAATGCCAATTTTGAACATGAAATACGAGGGAGTGCCATGGCACTGATTATGAGGATTTTATGTCATTTATGGAAGCTGAGGTCACCCAAATGATGATAGCAGCTCGATCCTTGAGATATATTTTCCCAGATAACCGTACCCTACCTCAATCATAGCATTCGATGGTTATTTGATGACCCTTGGGACAGGTGGAGGGAAACTGAAGGTTGGCGGTCATATCAGTTTTGGCTACTTGCATAACGACCTTTTTCACTCATTTCACATGCAGTCACACGGCTCCAGATCTTTTCAATGGCTAATCATGCTCTAAAATGATCTTTTATCTTGCTGATGGGGTTGGATGTGACAGTTCCCAACCGTTTCCGTATTTTGGCCTTTTTGGTGGTTTAAGATCCTCCGTAATTTTGTCAACTAGCCGCTGAAAAGTTGGCTTTTGGAGGCTAATTAAACGTTATCTTTCTTGCCTAAGCCACCGAAACCCCTACCCCGTCGCCGTGGTGAATTTCTGCTTTCGACAGATAGCGACTTTGAAAAAACCCTTTTTAATTGTCAAACAAACTACAAAAAACCCGTCGACGATCGAAATCTCTAAACACTAAGGATCAGAACTTTAAACCTGAATGTTGTCATAGTGTTGGTGATGCAAACCACTAACATCGCAACGGTTAAGCATCAGAGGTTGGGAAGACTAACCACTAAAACATCAGAACCTCAAACCACTAATGCGTAGAAACTTCAAACCACAAGACTCTTCGTAGTGTCAGCGACATAAAGGACAAGCCCTCTGAAACGTCGGTGTCGTAGAGGACTAAACCTCCGACCGCTGTCAAAAAATGTTTCGATGGCAGTCAAAAGATGTAGCAATAAAACAAAAAAAGAGGTAAAGGCCATGGTTCGGCGAAATTCGGTGGATAACGAGATGTTCTGAGCCTCGCCTAAGCCACTGAATGTACCTTTCCCGGTGCTTCTTGCCACTCGCTTTCGGTGGTTTAAACCCCTTTTATCTCTCTTTCTAGTCCGTCGAAAGCACCCCTTTTCGGTGGCCAATGAGTTTCTGTAGTCTTGCCTAAGCCATCGAAAGTGTTACTTCGACTCTGCTTGCTCAAACCGCTTTCGGTGTTTTGCCTTTGGCCCGTGTTCAACTATTTAGCTATCGAAACATAGCTTTTCGGTGGCTAATGAGCTAATAGTACTCGCCTAATCGACCGAAAGCTACAACTTGTGAAATTTTCATCCAAATAAAAAACAGAGGCTTTCAAACTATCAGTGATATTCATATCCTTCATTGCATGAGTTAAATTCTTCATACTATCAAAATAAATTATTTTGGGAGATAACAAGTCCTTCTTGTTATCATCACTGAAGTGAACAATTAGAGTTCTCTTTTAATAAATTGAAGTCTTCCTTGTTAACATCACTAAAGTTAACAATCTGAGTTCTCTCTTATATAAATAAAGTATTTATCATCACTGAAGTGAGCAATTTGAATTCTTTCTCTCTTATCACATCTTATATTTATTCTCTTGTCTTATTTGTATGGTCCACTTGTGCCAACTTTAATTTTTTTATCATATCAAATATACTAAGAAGATTTTTCCAATGATGTGATCACCTCATTCTATTATTGTTCCAAGTTTTCATATGCTAAAGTAATTCACTATAGAGGCAACCAGTCTCTAGAAGAGACTTAATAACTTATCCCTCTCTAAGGCCATGGTTAGTATTAAATCACACACCATTCATGATTCCACCTGCAAAGCATTACCTCAACACATGTGCATTTGTCTTAACACACAAGACCTTAGTCTTGACAAACAATATTGTATAACACCATCACTTTGACATACAAAGCACTTTTGTCAACACATGAGACTTAAACTTTACACATAAGGCTTATTCATTCTTGAGTCCAACTCAAGATTATAATCCAAGTTGCTTGAGTCCAATTCAGGCTCCCTAAGGCACTACCTTGACACACAAGAATGACTTGGAGAATGACCCGTGATTATGTAACTTTAACATATAGCAATAAAGAAAACTACACCAACATGCACATCATGGACGCCATTTTTTTATCCTGGAAATCCCTTAACTAGGGGTAATCCAACAAAAGGTATCTTCATTATATCCTTGGCCTAAACCAGCCAAGACATGGTCGAATATGGATCTACTGGCCACAACCATCGTCGACCATCAATACAAGATCTCACTTTACAATGGAGTTCGACGAGCCTCTTTATAGGCTTACATAACATGAATACCATGGGTAGATCTCCCAATACCATGGACATACCTCCCAATACCATTGGTCGATAACAACAAACCAAATTCAATTAACTTTCTCTATGATCGAGTCATGATTAACCCAACAGTTCATATACTATATGAATTGTTAACCTTGTCACCCACTCGACAATAGTTTAGAGAAATACATGGATTCAATCCTTGTAATTTATTTAAATAATTTATTATATTATAATTCAACCAATGGTAAATGGTGGTCCATAAAATCAATAAAATTTTCAAGAAGGTTATTATAGCTTTCCTTAATACAACTGTATGAAATATCCTTTAAATGTACTAGATTAATTCTCCTTAAGGCACATGACAAATCAACCATAAACTCTTCACAAGAAATCTGTCATAATTTCAAGCATTTCAAGGCCAACTTAATCTTACATCAATCAAGCACACACTAACAAATAAAATAAAGCACGGGAGTATAAATAACAGATTCTTGGTGACTACTTTATCCCAATGACGAAACTATTCCAACCAATTCATATCACCACAATCCAAATCCAAGTTCTCTTCAGGTGTAAATAAAGTAAATAGTGCATTTAGATATCAAACAAATTCATAGTTATTAATCCTTGTTCCACTTGATGCCAAGTATACACCGTGAACCCTTCTTAATCATGTCCATGAGGTTTCATTAAATTAATTTCTTCACTGTAGAATATTTACTTAACTCATGGATATATGGTAGTATGGATTTCACGTGACCCATACTTACATAGAAAAATGCAACCTTCAAACTTTCCATAAAATGGTTTCCACAACCATTCACACATAGAAATCATATTAGCCTCTCCTTTGTTAAGTGGGACATACCCCAACCTAGTATTTCAATGATTTTCAGTTTTTTGACAAAAACACCTACCCAAAATATATAATTAACAAGAATCCACAAACTCAAGCCAGGGAAATCATAGGATTACATTCTTAATCATTAAGAACAAGGAAAATTTTAGGGGTGAAATTTATCCCATGGGCTAATTTTAGACTTTTTTTTTCAAAAAAAGATTCTTCAATTTCCATTTTTTTTCCAAGTTGATTAGCCCAAATTCCATGGGATTAAAAAAAATCTACTATAAAATCACCAAAATGGTCAAAACTATGTAAAACACTTAGAAATTTGAATGTTATTAGAAAAATATCACCCAACATTTTATGGTTGGAAATTTATGAATTAGTAAGATTCTCCAAGGTTTCTACACTTTAAAAATATTATGAATCCTTCAAATTTTCCTTGATTAAGAAGATATTCACAGAACATATTTTAAATCCTCAATTTAATGCCATGCATTACTTATGGATCTACATTCATAGTTAAAAGCGACATACCTCAAGATAACTCACATTAAGATCCATATAGTGTATATAATTAAATAATCAAAATTAACATGATGAACTCAATCATCACATTAATTGCATCTCGACCTCGCACTCGTACACATGACCAATGTAGGCATTCTAAGTCATTATACCATAACCCATGCTAATCATTATTTTTTCTTGGTATGTGTGATTCAGCCAATAAATATGACTATTTAATTCATACCAGGTCGATAATGACTTAATCTAATAGTCACACAAAATAGAAAATGTAACCAACATGCATTGAAGTCAGCATACACAATATTCGACATGCATGCAAAAATCAATATTCATGGATCAATATACTAGAAAGCATGTAGGCACATTAATCCCTAGTGTTGTGTCATTGGCTCTAATACCATATGTAAGGTCCCACGTTACCCACTTAACAAAACATAAAGAAACAAAGTTCCCATTGGACATTAAGACTCACTTTTTATTATTATTTAACAATTATTAAACTCTATCACATATGTAATCTTAATCATAGTGGTGTGAAGATAAATATAATCCTAGTTTGTCAAAAGACTTACACAATCCATCAATTCCACAACAAGATATTAACATAAGAAATCATGCACAAACATAAGGAATAGGTCCCTTCTTCGTTGGAATTAATTACTCTTAAATATTCCTATATTGCATGCAACCAAGCATTGAGCAGCAAGCATGGAAACAATCTATGCATTAATATAATATTATTCTTTATATACATACTTAAACAAATACCTAAATTTTTAAAGCAAAAGCAAAAGGGTAAATGTGAAATCTTTAGACATTAAGGCCTTTAATTAAACACTTTACATGCATGAAAGCTACATCCATTGAGGCATTTTATCAAACAATTTGCATGCATGAGAGCTACAACCATCGAGGCTTTTAATTAAACACTTTGCATCCATGCAAGTTAGAACCATTGAGGAATTTAATCAAACACTTTCCATGCATGAAATCTACATCCACTGAGGCATTTAATCAAACACTTTGCATGCATGAAAGCCACAACCATTGAGGCATTTAATCAAACACCTTGCATGCATGAAAGATACAACCATTGAGGTATTTATTCAAACACTTTGATGGAAATCTAATATAGTTCATTGAGGACTTAAAATAAATACTTTGATAGTAAACTAACATATCTCTCAAGGCATTAAAACAAACACTTTGCATAAATTAAATCTCCAGCACTATCTACTACCATAATGCAGTAAAGGGTTTGGTTATGATTTGCAAGATTGCATAGTCAAACCCCAGTAGAATCCCTATAGGGTTCCCGAGGAATATGGAAAACTATCTAGATCACAAAATCTGATTTTGAATCGGGGGTTCCAGGTCCATATGGCATATATACCCCTAAATTTGCTCTAAAATACAATAGAATGGTCTCAAAACTTTGCTTTTCTAAAACCCAACAAAATTAAAACCTCTATGAATTGCTTACACGGTTCATCAAACACATAGCACGCAAGGTAGTCATTACAACTACAGACAACAAAATATCATCCAGAATTTCACAATTATCAATCTAAGATTTTGAAATACCACTAGAAATGAAAATACATACTATTAACAAAATCCTCTTTATAAGTAGAAATTAAAAACAAGAAATAACAATTTTGATAAACCTTTTCGCATGCCCTCACTGAATACTTTGCTTCCTTCAAGGAGAAATTTATATAATGAGGCCATTAATAGAAGAAAGAATAATATTTTTATCTCCAACAACAAATTATTTTCCTTTAATCCATGCATTAAAAATTTACATCGAAAGCTGCCATACAAATTGTCTAGTCACTTGAAATGTTAGTTGAAATAAACTCTAACAAATACTAAATAATTAACCATAGATTTATAATGTTTTCAACTAGAAACTCAAATTAATTCTTAAGAAAAAAAGAATATTTCAAATAAATGAATAACGCATAGCATCAACTCAAACAAACTAAAAACTATACTTGAAACTTAGTTGATTTTCTCTTTCTCAAATAGCTCCACTTGCCAACTCCAATAACCAATTTTTTTTCCACCCAATCTTATCCAAGGAGAACTTCTCCCCCTGAAAAGCCTCGAAATGTATGAGCTCACAATAGTATCCAATGCAACAATTAGAGAGAACACATGTAATCTTATGATGATAATAATGTTCTCTTCCTCTCAACACCACTCATGTCTAAATGAACCAACTAAGCTAACCCATATTTATAGTTCAATAATTCTAGATCCATTTCAACAACAACTTGGTTTCTCTCTGCTTCTCCCCCATACCACGGGGGGCCTATTTATGGCTTTGAAAGGGGTGACACTTCACATTCTCATGCATTTATTTATTTATATATTTATAAATTGAAATATTTTGTATTATTCAATACCCTCCCATGAGGTGGCAATCCCACATATTTTTTAATTTCTAGTTCTTTAACTAATTATCCTAATAATCACCATCCCCATGTGTCATTTTTAAGTAAATTCGTATTATTGATTATTCATAATTACATTTTTCACCAATTTTTAATAAAATAATGTTAAAGTTAAGAGTCCCTCAAAAGTGGGTAATGTTGGAGTTAAAATATTTCAAGGTTTAATCTAGGTGGGCACTTGATTAATTTATGTGCTTGAGTGGTGTTTCTTAGTTGGAGAATAGGGATTTTTCACTCCTTTTGTGCATCTCTCCAAACTTATTAG
>LPNX011139202.1:9781-45671 GCA_001517045.1 Pseudotsuga menziesii
TCTCCTATGCAATAATTTATAATCATCAAATCCAAATCATAGCCCACCGGTTGAACTATTTGTAATAAAGAAGTTTTCAAGTAGAGTACACCTGTTTCTAAAGATATATAGTGAAACTATTTATAATAAAGAAGTTTTCAAGTAGAGTACACTTCGTTCTAAAAATATATAGGTATTATTGTTTTTTAACAAATTGATGAAAATATTGAATAAATTGTTGGGTATGAGCAGTGTTAGAGTTTTATTTCAATTTTATCCATCATATTATTATTTTTTGAGGTTTTAGGGTTTAGTATTTCATTTAATGTTTTACCTAAATATGTACTTGTTAATTTTTTAGTATATAAGTTACTTTACTGCAATGCAGTTTTCAGAATAGTGATGTTGGAATTTGAGAATGTAAAAAAAGTATGTTCTAAGGCTGCTACATGATCATCCTCATTGTTGTAGCATATAGTTTATTTACTACTGAAAAGAGACTATTGTAGCTCTATAAGGTTAGCTGGCTTACTATTGATGACTGTTAATATGGGGGAATCATGCCCATAACTAAATAGAAGTCTCACTGCAATTTTATGGCTAGTGCAACACCTTTTTAAAGTGAAAGATATAGCTTCCAAAATGAAAAGAAACTCCATACTATTGTGATTGTCTTTGTATGGGTTGATATCACAGCTTCTACATAGAAGTAAATATCATCATTGCAAACAAGGATAGACATACATATATGCTCCACTTACATAAGATTAATTTTGTAATTTTAAGGACCGACATTTTCTACAACTTGTTCTACTCCATTAGTGTCAAGACATAAAAAGGAGTATATCCACTACCAACCAAGGATTTAAGCATAATTTCTCTACACTTTATATTATACAACAATAAAAACTAATCCCATGTAGCAAACCAGGAAAATGTCTTTTTGACCTCCCAATTCAACATAAATGTGTCTCAATTAAACATCAATTTCTAGTTTTTACCCTACATTTTGGTTCCATCATTAAAGAAATTAGTATATGAGGCTCCTCACAAAGCAACTATCATACTGTGAAACATAGGCCTTATATAAATAGAATAGATCACATTTTAAATTTTCATAATGCAATTTTTTGTAAAAATTACGAGAATGACATGACGCACATATTACCATAAGAATTGGAAGATCGTATGAACTTATAAGTTCCTTTCTTGTCTAATAATGGCGATGACTACTTCCAAATAAGGGATTCACAAAATATAACAAGTTTTTTTATAATGTTTATATATAAATGCAATAGCAACGATTCATTAAGGGCATGGTATTATCATACTAGTGTTCCCATATGAAGAGCCACGTTCCCTTGGAGAATCAAATATGACAACTGTTACAGATTTGTGTTTTCTTTGAACAAAAATGTCTTCATAGTTATGAAAGATGCATAGATGAAAGTCACAACTTAACTCTAGTTAAGAGTTAAACCAAAAGTAAAAATATCCATTACAATGGAAATTACATGGGCATACATTACTATTTTTGCATGTCCACATACTTGTTTATAACATGGGAAATCCAAAAATATAGGAAATACTATTTTTGAAATGAGAATAAGGCACCTTTTCTACTCCATAAAAAGAAGGCTGCTTATATTTCAAACCCAACACATAGTTGTGAATATGGGCTAAAACCTCTTTCAAACAACAAAGATTAAATAAAAATGTAAAATAACCTCACATAAAGAGAATCACACAAAATCTATGAAGGTTACAAAATCCCTCCTAGTCTTACAGAAAGAGGCCACTTCATCCCTTCTAAAATCATAATAACTTGAAAAATAGAATGGGAGGATACAATCAATCATTTTATGGCTAAAATTAATTGATAAAAATACAAATTGAAACATGATTACCTTTGTGTTGCTCTTTGTAAATCAACATCATACTTGGATTATGTTCAATCTGCATATCATGCAGTATGGTATATTTTCCTCCTTTATGCACAAGGTATTCAACACCTAATAGAAGTATAAAACCAAGGCATAACAATGCCCCAATATATATATAACCAAAGGGTAGGGCATAGCAACGCCCAACAAATGTATAAAACCAGGAGGACATAGTGAAAGTGTTGGGTGTGTGTGGAACAAGAATTGCGAGTGCCCACCCTCGGCAGATTGGAGCTCGCGATGGAGAAACCCTCGGCACCTCACGAACCCCTCCTGATTTTCTCTGGCATCGGACAGGGTTATCGCCTATGGCATCCTCTGTCACACATTCAGGGAAGTCCCTGACTTATTTTATGGATGAGCACTCTCCTTCTGTGTTTTTACCCGCTCTTTCTGGTTACTTGTCTTGGGTTTATTGTATTGGGTACCTTTCTGGTCTGCAGGGTGGTTTGGGTGTGGACAGTCTCTTGGATTCCCTCCCCTTAGCTAGGGGAATAGTACCAACCAAGGGTAAAAAAAGTGGGAAGACAATCGCTTCAGACTGTCCGTGCTTGGTTTTATTGGCCGGGTCCAGACACCTTGTGGGTTTTTTTTTTGTCTTTTTTGTATTCTCCTGTTGGTACCCTTGTTGGGCCTGGTTGACTTTGATACCCTTGTTTTCAGGATTGTGGGGTTTCATGTGCCCTGTGATTCTCTTGCCTTATCTTCTTTCTGGTGACCTCACTCCTTTTGCCTGCATCGTGGGGTTCTTACCGGGTTTTTCTTCTTCTTTTTGGCATCTGTCGCCATCATTGGGGCTCCCACGTTCATCCTTTACGTGGTTTTTTTTTTATCATTGTCAGGGGAATGCCCTTTGATTTGGACAGGCCTTTCTGTCTATGGGGTTTGATATTGACTTTCGCTTCCACACCACTTCGTGGGTTTGACTTTTGTCTGCTTATCTGGGGACTGGGGTTTGGACTAAGTATCCAACATTCCCTCTGGGTGTTCCTGCTGTAGTTCTTTTTGACTCTTGCCCTCCTCCTTTTATGTGAATCTGACCCTCGGTGTGGTGTCTCCTTGGTGTTTTGCGGTGGGGGTTTATCGTGGTCTCTCTGCCGGGACTTCGGACACCGTGTGGTGGTGGTGTCCACTTGGTGTTTAGCGGTGGGGGCATATTGTGGTCTCTCTGCCACCACCTTTGTGTGACCTGCACAGGTATAATGCAGGGACAGAACAACGTTCCTCGATGGCGCCGGAAAAGAAACGCCAAATGCATCAAATCCCTGGAGGGGCGTTACAGGTTTGTTCTCGGTCACGACATCTACATGGACAGGGTGTCTGCCCTTTGTTCTCGTGCACTTATTGGGCGCTTGGAGTATGCTCGCATGAATAAATCTGAATAGATTGAATGGGCGACTGCTAACTGGAAGCCATTGATTGACTACGTACCCACGATCAGTTTATTGTCCATGGGCTGGATCGTATTCGTCTTTCTTGAAGAAGCTCAGTGCACAAAGATTCTGGAGGGCATGTGGCGTATGGGGACTGGCTCCCTAGTGTTGGATCGATGGCACCCCCAGTTCAATCCTTTAACTGAGAGGATTGTCAAGCGTCACTTGTGGGTGCTTTTACCCCACTTGCCATTTCCCTTATGGAATAAGAATGTTTTGGAAGGCATAGCTAATACCATTGGCAGGTATGTGGCGGTGGAGAATGATTTTCACTTGGTCTTTGATAAAAGAGTGGAAAAAGTACTAGTGGAATTGGATATATCTTTGGGTTTACTAGCTGATGTCGAAGTCCTCTGTGGGGAACGGCTATTAGTCCAAAAGCTGGACTATCTCAGAGTTCCCTTCAGGTGTAATTTATGCCACGAAACTAGACATCTCAGACGCCACTGCACTCGCCTTCGATCTTATCAGGACGACTCCGGTTCTGATATTCTACAGTCAGCTGATTTCAACAACTGCTGCTTGCCTCGATCTCCTTCAGGTACACCTGTAAAGTCTTCCTTTCCTACTGTCATGGTTTCTGAATCTTTTCTTCAGGATGTTGATGGTCTTATTTTATCACATTCGAAGGATACCCTATCCGACCCGTCTCGGCCTCCATTTACTGAGAATGAGACCCTATCCACTCCCCTGAGGGAAGATACTTTCCAGGAGACATCTGCTTCTTTACTAATATCTCCTATCAATGATGCCCGAGATTTTGTCTCATGTTCTCCAACCTTAGCCCATGAGACTCTTAACACTTTCCCGAAAAATGATTCAGGGCAGATGGTTTTATCCTCCCACGACTTGCCTCCCTTGGTCACTGTTTCTGACCCTCTTTTGCCCATCTCACCTGTCTCGTCTCCCCTCTCCCAGACCGCATCTGAACCTGTTGCCCCTATCCCCCCACTCTCCTCATTAACTGACTTCCCACCCCTAGGAACTAGGAACACTGCTCCTTTACATCCCCCCCCTCCCTCCAGTCCTACAAATTCTCCCTCCTTCTCTGATCCTTCACTCAAACACACCCTCCCCATTTTTTCTGCTTCCACTCCTACCTCTCCATATACTCTACCACTCAACTCCATCCGTTTCTCTAATGTCACTATCCGAAATAAAAATAAAGGGAATAAGAACCTCTCTCCTAGTTCTCCCCCTTATATCCCTCTTTCTGTTCGTTTAGAAGCTGCTGATGCTGCCTTACCTTCCCGGGGACTTAGAGCTATGTCACCCCATAGTGACATTCCATGAAAATTATTTCCCTCAATGTTAGAGGCCTTGGGGGCAAGGCTAAAATTCATCGCCTCCGCTCCCTCTTTCACTCACTCAGACCGGATATGATCCTTTTACAAGAAACCATGTGCAGCACCTTTCCTGCACTTTTTGCTTTCTCAAAGATCTACCCTACATGGGATTTTTGTGCTACTGATGCCCTTGGTCTCTCCGGTGGTCTCCTCTCTGCCTAGGATCCTCTAAAAGTCAGATGTCGTGCTTTTCATACCTGTGTGGGTATCCTCTTGCAGGCTTCTTTTAGAGGTCTCTCTTACCCTCTCACTATCCTCAATGTATATGGACCCTATAAAAACCGTGAATCATTATGGGATAAGGCCTTCTCCAGCGGCTTTCTCAATCTTCCCAACCTGGTTCTTGGTGGTGATCTTAACCTGATACTTCACTCTACTGAGGTCTGGGGTCACAATCCCTCTCGAGATCCCCTATCTGGGTATTTCTCATCCCTTTTTTATGCCCTTGATTTACGAGATCTAGCCCCTACGGTTGCTGGTCCTACGTGGCATAATGGCCGTGCAGATACCGCTAGCATTAGCAAAAGACTGGACCGCTTTCTGATTTCGGGTACATTGATCCCCAGCCTTGGGACCCATAGAGTCTGGACCCACTGCTCTGACATTTCTGATCACTATCCTATCATTTTGGAATGGGACAAACATAGATCCTCTTTCAATTACCCATTCAAGTTTAACAGATCTTGGCTTAATGATCAGCATTTTGTGTCTTGGGTTACATCTCTTTGGCATCAACCTTCTCAATCTATCTCTGTTTCTGCCTTAGACTCTCTCCTTCACAAGTTGCGCTCTCTCAAAACTGAAGCCAAACTTTGGATCAAGAACAAGTAGTCCATTTTGGATGGGGACTTGAACATTATTGAAAATTCCATCACATCTCTCCTTGAGAACTCTTTTAGTGGTATTTTATCTTCTAGTGATCTGGAACAACTTACCCTTCTTAGAACCAAGAGAAAGTTGATTCTGGATCACTCCCTTCTCACCTGGAAACTTAAGAGCAGGACTAAATGGAATTTGGAAGGTGACTCAAACATGAAATACTTTCATATGATTGCATCTGGTCGTCGAAACCAGAATACTATTTGGTCCCTTCAAGATGAGTCTGGTATATCCTATGAGGATGAATCATCACTCAAAGCTCTGGGGGAAGCACATTTTGCTAACATCTTCAAAGATGATGGGGGTACTAGTCTTCTCCACCAACTAAAAGTCATCCTTCTCTATCCTAGGATGATTCCTATGGAAAGGGATGATGACCTTACCTGTGGAGTTTTGCTCGGAGAATTGAATCTGCTCTTAAGTCTTTTAAAAAAGATAGGAGTCCTGGTCCGGATGGATGGCCTGTTGAGTTTTACTTGCATTTCTTTGATCTTTTGGGACCGGATCTTTTATCTGCTGTTGATCTGACCAGGGTCTCGGGCATCATTCCAATCTCCCTGAACTCCACCTTTATCACTCTTATTTCCAAAAAGGACAAGCCGCTGACCTTTGCCGATTTTAGACCCATATCACTTTGCAATCTGTTATACAAACTTATCTCCAAAGTCATTGCTGTCAGAATCAAGCCCTTCCCGGACTTGGGTATTTCGCAGGAACAATATGGGTTTCTCAAAAACCGCCAGATCGTTGATCCCATTGGCATTGTTCAGGAATCACTTCACTCCATCAAAACCAAGAATATTTGTGCATTTATTATTAAGTTGGATCTCATTAAGGCATTTGATAGGGTAAATTGGACCTTTATCCGTCTTATCCTCATTCAGATTGGGGCTCCACTTCAAACTGTCAACTGGATTATGGGTTGCATCTCATCCACTACATTTGTTGTTCTTATCAATGGTACCCCCACCAATTTTTTTCCTGCTTCGCGTGGTATCCGTCAGGGATGCCCCCTATCGCCGTTGCTTTTCATACTTGTCATTAAGGGTCTCAGTCTGTTAATATCTGATGCACGTTGTCGTGGTCTTATTCGTGGTGTCAAAATCACCTCTTCTCTTACCTTGACCCATCTTCTTTTTGTTGACGATGTTATCCTTTTGGGTACCGGTTCACTACAAGAATGGGCAGCATTTGAAGTGATCTTGGATACTTTCTGTAAAGCCTCTGGTATGTCGATAAGCCTGGATAAATCTGTTCTCCCTCATAACTGTATTCCTACTCCAGAGCTCCACATTCTCTCCTGTGTGGTCCCTTATAAACTTTCTCCCATCACCATGGGTTTCAAATATCTTGGGTTTTACATTAAACCCCTGGGATACAGGACAAAGGATTGGTATTGGCTTATACAAAAATTTGAAAAGAAAATATGTTTATGGACTCATAAGCTCCTATCCTTGGGAGGCATATTGGTTCTGGTACAAGCTGTTCTCTCCAGTATCCCTGTATATTGGATGGGTATAGCCCCATTTCCGGTCTCTATCTTGCGGAAGATGCGCAGTATCACATTTGCTTTCCTGTGGGGATCTCATGGGAATTCTCGTAAATACCACCTTGCTTGCTGGTCGGACTTATCACTGCCAAAGAAATTTAAGGGTTGGGGAATTAAAAATTTACACTAGTTCAGTATTTCTCAAGACCTTTTGGAGAGTTCTTTTTAGTGACAGTCTTTGGCATCGGGTTCTTATATCTAAATATTTGAGACAGTCTTCTGTCACCACATGGCTCCGAGAGAAAAAATTCTGTACGAGGGGAGTTTCAGTTATTTGGAGAGGGTTTATACAAACCCTGCCTTGGATGGGTCCGCACCTTACCTGGCTTGTGGGAAATGGCAATGACATTTTAATTGGTACAGATCCTGTGATTGGCAACTCTGTGTCATTCTACTTTCCTGAAGACCTCCGATCTTATCTGGAGGATCTGGGCATTACAACTCTTTCTCTGGCACATAATATATTACCCGATGCACATCATTACTGGTATACTGCTGATGAATTATATCTTGATGGCGATTGGAAAAATATTTGGAATGCATATATCAGATGCCTGGATCTGAACGGTATTCGACTTACCAATGCACCTGATTCACTGATCTGGAATTATAATAAGAACAATGGTTTAGTCATTGCTGATAAAGTGTATGAATATATTATCTATACTATTCAGCCTGACCTGGGCAGCAATTTGTATGATACTCTTTGGATGCACCACCTCCCAAGGAAGATTGGTTGTTTCTCATGGCTGGTTTTACATAATAAAATTCTTACATGGGACAATCTACAGAAGAAAGGTAAAATTGGCCCTGGCATTTGCTCCATGTGTTATGCTAATGATGAGTCTGTTCATCATATTTTTGTCTGCTGCCCGATTTGGAGAGTTATTCTGGGGGCTCTATGTGACCAGCTACATCTTTGTATTCCCCCTGTTTCAGACTCTATTTCGGCATTTTTTGTGGACTGGGAAAACACCTACCATTGCAGCTCGGCACTGTATTTTTTCCCACACCTTGCGATCTGGGCTGTCTGGAAAGCCCGTAATAGAGCTGTATTTGATGGTATTAGGATTAATATTTCGGTTGTTATGCATCATATTCTTAATGCACTTCATTTTCATCCCTCACGGGCTGCCACCAAAAGTAGGAAAAATAAATCTGACAGAAGGATTGGGCCCAGACCACACATCATCTTTCCATGTGGTTTTTTTTATGGTGCTGCAAACTCTTCTACTGCTGGCATTGGATATTGTATATTTCTCAATGAGAATCATCGCCTTGAATTTGCGCTGGGGGTTGGATAGGTGACCAATACCAAAGCAGAACTGCTTGGTCTCTGGGCAGTTCTGCACTCATCCCAAATGATGGGTTTACCTTTGACCCGTATCTTCGATGACTCCCAAGTCATTATCAATTGGGCAAATGATATTTCTGCACTCTCCCCACCAGAGCTCTTTCATTGGTGTAGGGAATCTCATAAGCTTCTTAAAAGCTTCATTGATCTCTCCATCATTCACATTTATCGGGAATTCAATGGGATTGCAGACCGTCTGTCCAAACAAGCACTCATATATTCTCCTGGATTTGGGTACTTCTACGAAATTTTGGATGACCAGT
This sequence comes from Pseudotsuga menziesii, assembly GCA_001517045.1. NCBI lineage: Eukaryota > Viridiplantae > Streptophyta > Pinopsida > Pinales > Pinaceae > Pseudotsuga > Pseudotsuga menziesii. The sequence goes on from LPNX011139202.1 coordinate 18,528, forward strand.
TGGTCCACAGTGACTCATATCAGCTTTTCTGAGTGTATATTGGGAAATTTCCCTTTCTTATTAGATATACACTGTATGTTTGTCAGAGTGCTTCTTTGGTCTGCAGCTCTGGTCTCATATCTCCTGATAGATGGGAATGATGATGGGTGATCATCTTTATGATGAGGCAGATTACTGATGGGAACACTTGTCATTGTTCACCCTTCCCTTCGGTTGCAATTCGACATGATTCTCATTATTATGATGTATTATTACCAATGTACCCCCCTTTTTGGGTTTTTGGATGGCTGTTAAAAGGCCCTTTGATTCTTAATAAAGAATACCAAGGACTGATTTTTTCTTCCTAAAAAAAAAAAAACCAGGAGGACAGGGCATAGCAATGTCCAACCAATATATAAACCAAACCATAATGATTTTAATGAAATATGAGATTTTGTTTCTGAACTATGCATTATGATTTCTTTTTATGAATGAACTCTTTATCATCTCAATTTATTTGTATACTTTCTTCTTGTCGTATCAATTTATAATATACGGTAAATTCAGAGTTGAATTTTTATTTAAATAATTTATATAAATATATATTTGATAATAAAATGAAAATACCTTAATAAATGTATGAAAGATAAAATTTAAATTTGAATAGTTATAATGTACATACTATGTTAATTTTTTAAAAGTGATTGTGAAGATAGAAATAGAGTATATGAAATAACAAAGATGTGTACACCCAGGGTAATGTTAAAGTTGGAGAATATTTATTGGGACCATTTTCTTTTTCCTATACTTTAACATAATCCGCGTTTTATTTAAAATGAATATACATCATTAATAAGATTTGAACCCTTGACTTAAAATAATAAGAAAATAGCAAAGTCGTCATTATTACGAACTAGTAATACAATTAATTTTCTAAAGCAAAGTAATGAAAACACATAATTATAGTATATGATTGTTACATTGAGGTCTTTTTATAATTAAAGTTGATAGTTAAAAATAAACAAATAAACTTGAGATATGGGTGGAAGTTTGCAATTGTTAAAATAAACAAAGAAAATGATTTATGACTGAAATCCATGACTACTTTTAGCATTGTGATATTAGTGATCACTAGCAATTTCCCTTGAATTAATGTCATAGACATGAAAATATGATGAATTGATTGTAAGTACATGGGAACATGTACTCGTGGAATTGTATAATGAAATGTAATGATAATATGTATATTTATAATAACATTCCAAAATAAGATTTTGGGGTCTTATATTTGATGAGCGGCAATTCATTATGGTGGCATATGCATCAATAATAGGGTGTTCTAGGGTGAGAACACATAGATGGAAAAATTATTTCATAAATTTGAAAGGCATAAGGTCTAAAGATGAGAAAATATGAAACCATGTTTTTTTCAATTTAGGATATAGAGTCATTTTTAAAACTTTACATGACAAATTGAAATGCAATATATAAGACCAAATTTTTTGAAAACTACTACATAAATACATTTAGAATTAGTACAGCCATAAGTCGGTGAACACCGATAGGTGTAGTTAGCCACTTAGTTTTGTAGAGATGGGTGGATGTTAAACAAATACTAAACATTAAACTAATTACCAAACCCTTATAAATATCCATTTAAGGTATAACATAAATATTAAACTAAGAAAAAAACATAAAACAAATACTATTTAATATACAAAAAAACAAAAACTAATACAAATATAAAACTTTAGTGAATTATAGATTTATAAATAATTAAATAGTGAATTCTTAACAAAAGCTTATTTAAATCTTAATTAAGATGTATTTAAGCCTAACAATATAAGATGACCATGAAATGGATATCCACTGTACACTTGTTACACTCAAGTTAATCGTGTTGATCCACTCAAGGAAATCTAAAATATGAGAGAATATCTAAACACCAATTGGTGTAATTATGTTAAAACTAATGAAAGATGACATAAAACATCCAAAGAAAGAATGTGCCTTCAATTGGATCACCACCACATGTTACCAAAATCAACTAATGGTTGATATTAATGCAGTAAGAGTGATTAGGTGGGACTCTAAAAGGGATTTGAACACGACCTTAATGGTGGAACTCAAACCTTACCCCTTTCATTCAAGGAATAGGGTGTTAAGACCATCAAATACATAAAGCACCTAAGTATTACAAGCAATGGCAAGTGGGCTGCAGATAGGAAGAAGGAACCTACTAACATTTTATACACAACAACCTATTTATGTGTTCAAACTTAGTTATATTTTCCATTATATATAGTAGTTGGTGCACTTTGAATACTAATGAGAACATTGTTGGTAGTGAGCATAATTGGACAAATTTATTGAGAATGCAATTTTGCGTCCATTCTAGATTTGCCACATTTTGTTCCAATGGGCACATTATTTATTATATACTTTTACTAAATACAATTTAACTTGCAAACATATAACATAAGATTGAAATTGGGATTAAGTAAGCACATCTAGTTGTAACACTTTTAAAATATCGTCAACAAATCTTGTAGTACCCCAAATACTAAACCATACAAGAAATTTTAAAAAATAAAAAATAAAATTACTTTTATAATTTTTTTATTCACATACCCATTTTCTTATGTTTGTAGAAGGTCCTCCCTTGACGATTCTTTTGTTTCCAAGCTTGCTCCAAGACTCTTTCCAAACATATAATGAGCTTACCTATTGACCACCCAACCAATTCCTAATGGGTACTCTTTTTTTCCAAGGACCCCCAAACTGCAACGAGTTGTATGAAAATAGTAAAAACTAGCATGTAATATTGTGCGTCTCTAGAGAATTTGAGGTCCCCACCTTGAAAGTACAATCACTCATATTGAAACCAAACTCAACACTAGCTCACCATTGAAAATTCCCCATATCACAACCACCATCCGGGCTTAGGCTGCAAAAAGGGGTGAGATTTCAACCCCAATCCCCCATCCTTTTATATCTTTTGAGGTTCATGTCCCTTGCCATCCTCAAGGAAAAATGATAATTATTTATTTACTAATTGCATACTATTCATCCACCCATGTGTTGTTCACATGCAAAACTAATTCTTTTTATGAAATGAAAAATAAATATTATAATTATACTGATTTGACCTTATGCATTTATGCGTTGACAATTCACTATCACACAGATACACTACATGCACTAAACCAACTAGCCACACGTTCTATTACATGACAAACTTTAACCAATGCACATCAATCATGGAATGGTGACTTTAATTGCTAAAGGATGGTCACGAACTCCCCATATAGTTTAAACTATATGCATAAATGGGATTCATATACAATACATACATCTAGATGCAATCATCTCATGCAACACAACATTAGATAACCAACATTTACCTACCTAAATTCATTATTAATATTACAAAGACAATTCATATTCACCACTACTAGTAAATCATGCATCTTATCATTTAATATTAACATTCATATAATGCAATGGAAATAACAATAATGAAACATCAAGTAAGCACTTATTTTAAATGTAGCTTCACTAAGAAACAAACTACGCAAGATCAATATTCCACCAAAACATAGGCACTTTGTCTAGCATATAGTATTTCTGCTAAGAGACCACCCCCATGATGGGCATGATTTTCCTAAGGAAACCGAAACCATTCAGAGCTCACTCATAATGAAATAGGCACAATCCCACAACCAATCCATCCTTTGCTGGGTTAACAAGTTGTGCACAATCACACAGACTCAATCTCAAGCGAATCCATCCTATGATGGGATAATAGGCTATAAGGGTGATGTACATAAGTGGTGTACTAGTAAAATCCCCTTAGAGTTGCATGCATCTCAATCAATTTCAATGAGCTTGGGGTCCACAATACCTCCCCCACACAACACCAAGAATGTACCCTTCACTCCTCAACAATCCCTCAAGTGTCACCTTCCTCTGGGTATTGTTTAGTGTGTGCATAGAAATACCACCCAAACCCGATCATATACCTAGAGGACACAACCTTCATTAGTCTCATTAGCCATATCTGCACTCTATACCACTTTGGTGTTCAATTCCACATGGTCACTCTGCACAAAGGATTCACAACCCACGAATAGGGATAAATAGTTATATTTGGTTGGCCATAAAAATTACAGACACCTCATGAAAACACAACTAGCTTGGGGTATGCATTTCTTGCCCCACACAACACCAAGAAGGTACCCCTTCACTATTCAACAATCCCTCAAGCGTCACATTCCTCCACATCCTATTAAATGTGTGCATAGAAAGAACACCCAAACCCCATATCATCTTTCAAGAGGTCCAGTCCTCATAAATATTACATCTTAGATGCACACAACCAAGAAAATTCTAATATTCATCTCCAACCTCTTCTTGGTAACCACTCTATTCACTTGCTTATAACAAGGATAACATGAAATCATGCTTGGTATGACAATAACAATGAAGAGAAGACATAACTAATGCATGAATATAATTGGAAAGATTCAATAGTCCAAGGCATGCTACTGATAACTGGATATGATATAGGAACTCATAAGAATCCTCACCACTATTAGACATACTCATACAATCTTGGAAATAATCTTGCAATCATGGCATACAACACAAATTTAGGGAACACAAGCATAATTCAACAACTAAGGAAATATGCGACACTTGTATTCCACATAGATAGTAAGGAAAACATAAGGGATTCTCTCACTCACTCCATACCCGACATCCATCCATAGCCACGAAACAGAGCTCAGAATTACTCTTAGCTCCACACAAAATATAGACATTTCCCTGATACCACGCTATCATACAATGGTAGACATACCACACTATCATACGATGGTAGACACACTAGGGACAAATTCAATACCCCACAACAAAATAGGAAATGCTTAGATGGATCTCTCCTCCGTGATGTTCATCTCTCCTCATCTCTTAGATGGATACACCATAAGATAGATACACCCATGAGGGGTTTGGTTACTTTACCAAGAAACTATCTGTGTCTATAGACTGATAGGTTGACAATTTGACAGATTGTTCCACCCCCCAATTGAAATATAATTAAGGATAAATTTGATGCAATAGATGTTTTAACCAATAAGTGACCCCCATTCCAATTTCTGCAAGGTGGATGACATACAACTGACATAAGGAAACTCAGACCCATGAATTCATTTCCCCAAGACAATAACTATCTCAAATACCTCCCTCTTGGAAACATTAAATGATTGGGGTGAATGAGTAAACTTAATAGCTGATGGCTCATCAGTCCTCCCTTGGACACTTGGTGCTCACCTATCATCTTCAAGGATTGATCTGTCCCTTCCTTACCTTAATACAATCATGCTACCATTCTCTTCTTTCCTTGCACAACCAACGATGGGTTTTCATTATTACTATCATGCATATGTACATGACATTTCTAGTATTATTGCGCTTGATTTGCGCATGGTCAAAATCTAACCATATTTACTTGCCTATATACATTTATATATCTATATATTCAGGAGATTCATGTTATGGCCTTTTCCTTGATCTCCTAATCATGTTCCGTGAGTTAGATTATTTACATAGTTTATGCTAAGGGGTCAAAACTAGGGACATTATAGTTTACTTCAATATTAAATGACTCCCTATATGCACTTTATAATACACATATTGGAAAGCCATTTAGTAAACATTCTCTTATGATTAACCCATTTTTTGTATATGATATGTAGTATTTCTGAGTCCATCACACCTGGAGAGACTTCTCTGGACATAATCCAGAGGGAGCAATGCTAATATTCCAGGAATTATGTGGAAACTCAACTGCTTCTGGTGTAGGCATGGAGGTTTGTGAGGTTTGTTGTTGGCCTGAACATAGGCTCTGATACCATGTAAAATTTCATGAACCATGGATCTACAAGCCAAAATGAGAGCTATTTGAAAAGAAGGATGCGGTGGAATTATCAAATCAATGTAAACTGAGCAACGAATTCATGATAGAAATTTCACATAAATCGGACAAGTATTGCATAGATTATCGTTACATCAATATTCATTAATTAATCAGTAATACAGTGGTCATACAATAAATAGAATTTGAATGCTATGGACAAGATTCAAATTCACCAACTCAAACTGACTGGTTTGCTAACTCAGTGTGGAAATAATCACAATTGGAGCTCACTAGTTTAACTCTAGACTACTAATTCAGCTCACAATCAATTAACTGATGAAGTAAGTGGAAAAAAAGCACCACAGTCCCTTAAATCATGGAAATTTACGCTAGGATGACTAGGAGTGAACTAACTAGTAGTTATCAGAGATAACTATTCATGATTGACTACCTAACACAGACAACTGAAGGTGACTGTTGGTTGAACTCAAAGTGGGTTCCTACAATTTAGGGATTAATCCCTAGGGATTCTAAAATTAAGCAATCAAGTGTAGTAAGTGGCATATGTCCCTTAGGTGTGTCCCCCATGCATTAGTGGGTGATGATGACCTCCCAAGCTAGGAAAAATGAACAAATAGACTATGCAGGTAAAGGGAGGATTAATTAATCCTAACATTTTTTTTATCTTCGCTTAATGATACTAAGACAAATATATCTTTTCTTTTAATTTATTATTGTGTAGCAACTACACTATGCAGTCATCTAGCATTTCTTGACATGCCATGTGCATAATGTATTAGTCTAAGCATAGTGCCATGTTCATTGATTTGACCTTGTGCATCTATGCGTTGACAATTCACTATCACACAGATACACTACATGAACTAAACCAAACTGCCACTCGTTCCAATACACGAAAACCTTTAACCGGCACACATCAATCATGGAATGGTGACTTTAACTGCTAAAGGCTAGTCAATGGATTCCCATAGAGTTATCACTATATGCATAAATGATATTCATATACAATACATACATCTAGATGCAATCATCTCATGCAACACAACATCAGAGAACCAACATTTACCTACCTAGATTCATATTCATCACTACTAATACATCATGCATCTCATCATTTAATATTGACATTCATATAATGCAATGGAAATAACAATAATGAAACATCAAGTAAACACTTATTTTGAATGTACATTCACTAAGAAACTAATTGTGCAAGATCAATATTCCACCAAAACATAGGCACTTTGTTTAGCATATACTATTTCTGCTAAGAAGCCACCCCCATGATGGGAAGGATTTTCCTAAGGAAAGGGAAACTATTCAGAGCTCACTTATAATGAAATAGGCACAATCCCACAACCAATCCATCCTTTGATGGGTTAACAAGTTGTGCACAATCACACAAACGCAATCTCAAGCCAATCCAGCCTCTAATGGGCTAATATGATATAAGGGTGATGGAGAGTAGTGTTTTACTAGTAAACTCCCCTTAGAGTTGCATGAATCTCAATCAAGTTCAATGATATTGGGGTCCACAAAACCTCCCCCCCACAACACCAAGAAGGTACCCCTTCACTTCTCAATGGTCCCTCAGGCATCACCTTCCTCCAAGTACTATTTAGTGTGTGCATAGAAATACCACCCAAACATAATCATCTATGAGGAGGACACAACCTCCATTAGTCTCATTAGCCAGATCTACACTCCATACCACTTTAGTACTCAATTCCACATAGTCAATATGCAAAAAGGATTCACAACCCACAAACAGGGATAAATAGTTAGATTTGGTTAGCCATCAAGATTATAGACACCTCGTGCAAACTTGGCTAGCTTGGGGTCTGCATTACTTTCCCCACACAACACCAAGAAGGTACCCCTTCACTTCTCAACAATATCTCAAGCGTCACCTTCCTCCATGTGCTATTCAATGTGTGCATAGAAAGAATACCCAAACCCTAAATCATGTTTCAATAGGTTCAATCCTCATAAATATTACATCTTAGATGCACACAACCAAGGAAATTCTAATATTTCTCTCCTACCTCTTCTCGGTAACCACTCTATTCACTTGGTTATAACAGGGATAACATGAAATCATGTTTGGTATGCTAATAACAATGAAGAGAAGACATAACTGATACATGAATAGACCTGAAAAGATTCAATAGTCCAAGGAATGCTACTCATATCTGGATATGATACAGGAACTCATAAGAATCCTCACCACTGTTAGACATACTCATACAATCTTAGAAATAATCCTGCAATCATGGCACACAACACAACTTTAGGGCACACGAGCATAATTCAATAGCTAAGGAAATCTGTGACACCTGTATGTCACATAGATAGTAAGGAAAACATAAGGGATGCTCTCACTCACTCCATAGTCGGCTTCCATCCATGGTCGCAAACCAGAGCTCATAATTACTCTCAACACCACACAAAATATAGACACTTCCTTTATACCACCCTATCATACAATGGTAGACAAACCACACTATCATATGGTGTTAGACACATCAAAGCCAAATTCAATACCCCACAACAAAATAGGAAATGCCTAGATGGATCTCTCCTCCACGATGTTCATCTCTCCTCCTCTCTTAGATGGATACACCACAAGATAGATACACCCATAAGGGGTCGGGTTACTTTACCAAGAAACTATCTATGTCGATAGACTCATAGGTTGAAAATCTGACAGATTGTTCCACTCCCCCAACTCAAAGATAATTAAGAATAAATTTTATGAAATAGATGGTTTAACTAATAAGCGACCCTGATTCCAAGTTCTGCCACATAGAACTGACATAAGGAAACTCAGACCCATGCCTTTATTTCCCTAAGACAATAACTATCTCAACTACCTCCCTCTTGGAAGAATTAAATGACTGGGGTGCATGAGTAAACTTAACAGTTGATGGCTCATCAGTCCTCCCTTGGACACTTTGTGCTCATCTATCGACTTCAAGGATTTATGTGTCCCTTCCTTACCTTAATACAATCATTCTACCATGCTCTTCTTTCCTTGCACAACCAACTGTGGAATTTCTTTATTATTGTCATGCATATGTACATCACATTTATAGTATTGTTGTGCTTGACCTGTGCATGGTCAAAATCCAACCATATTTACTTGTTGACAAACATTTATATATTATATATTCGGAATGTCCATGGTAGGGAATTTTTCTTGATCTCCTCATCATGAGTTACGTTATTTACATAGTTTATGCCAAGGGGTCAAAACTAGGGACATTATAGTTTACTTCAAGAGTAGATGACTCCCTATATGCACTTAATAATACACATATTGGAAAGTCATTCAGTAAATGTTCTCTAATGATTATCCCATTTGTCATACATGATAGGTAGTATTTACAAGAATATTGAAACCCAATGGATTGCACTTATGATAGTTTTATAGGTTTAAAGGATTTTAAGTGTCTTTATATGAAAGAATTTAATGATGTGTGTTGGACAGATGAATATGGTTCCAACTATTAATACAATATGTTATGTTAAATAATTAAAATACTTTTCCATAAAAATATTGACCAAAATTTGTAACACTGTTATACCCAAATCCTGTCACCAACATGTGATGAGATCCTTAACCCCTATGTTTGTCCTAAATCCCAGAACTTGGAGTGGAAAATTGCTTTGGATATCAATTTTACATGAGAAAACCTAGCACCACGCTTTCCCTTTGGCTAATGAGCACTACCTTGTTCAGCACCACCTGTGTCCTGTTATAGAAAAGCGGTGCCACCGCACTTGTGCTTTTTTCTTGAAGCGGTTCTCACCTAAACTGCTCTGTCATAAGGAAACAAAAGCGGAACCCTTGGTAAAATGGGAAAAGAGAAGTTTCTCAAGGGTTCTAGATCTTGAGCCTCGTGTCCTCCCTTATCCCTATCAATATGGGTTAGTTTGAGTTCATAATCCCTCTTGGTAGGATCTTAGAGTCACCTCACCCACAATTCTCTCAACTATCCCTATCCATTGAGCCCTATAAATACAAGCTCATATCCATAGTTGAGGGGAAGAACTGAATGGTATTGTTACACTGTTGAATTGACTACCTAGTCCAATCCATTGGAGAGCACAAGAGAGCAAGTTGGAGCTTTTGGGGATGAGGTGTTTGTCTTGTCGAGGAGTTTGTCAACACTAAGGCAATGGTTGTAAGCTTCTTCATTCATTTCTTAATGCAAAGCTGATTTTTGTCCCACATATCTGTTGTTTTGATCTCGCATGTATATGTTATTGGATTCCTTAGTCACTAGTATGGATGTGTAGATGATTTTCTGGTAGCTTTGATGTTTTTGTTTGTTTGACATGTTTGCAGCTACACAGGTTCATGATCAAAGCATTATTCCAGGTGTTTACAACATTCAGGGAAGGTCTTCATCCTTTGTCATTCACTCATTTGTTCTGGATATGAACCATTCAGATCAGAGGAACAACTTCTATTCGCAGAAGGTGCAATATTCCTGGCTACAAACACACCTAAAAACTGTACATAAAAAAATTACATGTGTTATGTTATAATTACTTAGCAGAATTCTATGTATTATTACTCTAGTTTTTAATATCTATTGTCATACTGCTTACAATAGGATTTGTTGATGATTACGATGGTCAGTTCCTTCTGGAACCTGAAGCCATACTCTTGTAGGTGATGTACTTTGTTTACTTGTTCTGTATTTATTTATTTTACTTTCAAGGATTGGCCTTAACATAGTTTACACTATGTATGTAAAGACCTAGCCTTAGGTGTGAGAGACTTAGGGTTTGTAAGTGTATGGTCTTCCATATGACAACCTCTTTATATGAATAAGAAGCAAGGGTTTATACTCATTATGTTTGGCATGGAACAACATGTTTTTGGCCTTAATGTAATTCTTTATGATCCTTGTTGTTCATGGTTTTAATGCTATATCATAAAGTTCTTAACTATAATTTATGGATTGCGATGCATAAATCCCAACTATGCTTGTATTATAGTTTTAATATTTTTAAATATTAGTCCCATGCTATGATAATAGTTACCTTAATGACCTTGGATTAATCTAGTGCTAAGGTTCTAGTATAGAATGGTGATTTGGTTTTTATATAACTATATACTATGGTATGATAAAGAGGGGATGTACCTTGGCATAATCCATGAAGGCATTAAGTTCCAGTCCTAATGCCCCGATTATTCCATGCATACGCCCACGATCATGTTATAAGGTTTAACTTTGAAGTTATTGGACTTAGCCATGGTTAAAAAAACATGCATTAGACTTTTCGTGCTGTAGTATATGATTGGGCGCTCATAACCAAGCCACAAGGTTTGATGGTATGTAATGATTTGGTTTTTAAAAAGTTTCCGGTTGTGACTTGATATAGTACTGGGTTGACTTAAATGATATGTCTTGGCCACGAGTTGACAACGCAGCCATGCCCTGATTTGGCATGAGGGTTTGATCTCCACCCTACACCTGGATCATGAGATCATATGGTCTTGTAGGGTTTTGCAAATGCTCACTTACTCTATCCTTAGCTCACATTTGGATTTGTTTAATGATCAGAGGTTGGTTGAGGCCGAGCTCTGCTCTGCAAACAACTTGCTATGGTTTACTTGCGTGAGTAAGCTTACCAATCTATATTTTATCAATTTGTTTACAATAGTTGTTTTATTTTAAATAATTACTGAAGGTTTTTCCCTTGGTGGTTGCAGGCTACAAAGGAATAAGGGAGTCGACCCTTGGCCCTCATTGCCAACACGCCAAGGTAAAATAATCAAACTCTGTAAGTTTTAATTTGGTTTATTTTTCTTTAAAGATAAAAACAATGCATTGATTGTAATAAGGTTTACTTGCAGGTTTCGACACTTGAGAGGAAGCGAAAGGGTCACCTCCTCCGAGGACCACATTTCCAAACGCCCAGGTATGCTCAAGCTCAACCTTAAACAAATTTCCCTTTGTTAGTTTTTACACAGGTTTTATCATACTATTAAATACTCTGGTTTAAAAATGGTTGCAAGTGGAGACGAAGAGGGCATGGAAGGGTGAAGGATGTTATTAAAAAAGATAAGTTTTATTTTAAACAAAAACGTGACAGGAAACCCTTAGGATTTAACCTGTAATGTAGAGGCCTCATGACCATTTTACCTCTGTCATTATCGTAGATGTAATATCATTTTTAGTTTTTCCTATGTAAACTATTGCAAGACAAAGGGTTGGCTTTGGAGCCTGTGCTATTTTTGTTAATTCTTTAAGCCTGTGTAAGGATATTTTTACTTACAACAACCATCCTCGATGGTCTTATGTCCGTGTGAGAAGTGGTTAATAAAACATGATTTTCTGTAATTTAATACTTTCGCTGTAATGTTTTTTCATCTATAATCAGAGTGTAACTTGTATAAGTTTTAAAGACAAGCATGAATTGGCTTATGAGCATCATGTACATAGTATTAATGTTTGAAGACTTAGTTATACCTCGTAGGGTCTGTGATTGTTTAAGAGATGAGAAACACTGGTTTATAGATAGTGGCATCCATATGACATGGGCTTACATCCAGGCTATGTGTTTGGTTCTACAATAAGTTAATATTTTTATACATGCAATATGTTTGTGTTTATTTTAGTGTTATTCGTTTAGATAAATATTATCACGGGACTCGATCCCATGATCTTTGTAAGTAGTGAGATCTAGTGTATAAAAGAGTCAAGACTATGCCTTTGTATAATCTAGGGAATCCATAAGGTGGACTTACAACCCTATAAAACAAAAAATATGGTGTTAGTTATGTTTAAAAACATGATCATCTGGGTCTGTGATAGCTTGAAGTGATTTTACGATTTGATATTCTTGTTATACTGTACATATTTTGAATATGTTAAACAATGGATATTCGATCCGTATGTATGTTTTCACCATTCTGTAATTATTATGATTTTGTGAAAGAAAAGGAAGATCACACGATATTCGTAAGGTTGTTCGGGCTAAAATCATGCATCCATGATTTTCGTTAATTGATTTGTGAGATCTATACGATTTTTAAGGGAAAAGTAATGAATTTATTCTATAACTACTAGGATATACAAGTGGATCTTTAATTTGTAGCTGCACTTATGGCCTAGCCAGAGAGGGATTTCATAATTGTATTTATTATAAACTAAGAATTATCTTATCAAAGGTTATTAAGTAATTACCCTTAGTATATTCAATATCTAACACCCTACTAAGTGGATTAAGAGATTTGATTGGGTTTGATTATAAGTTTCTTCTACGTATGAATAATTAAAATAGGTCCTCATTGCTTTCCTATGTAGATCTTATTCGATTCTAATATTTACATTTGGGTCTTACGAGTTGAAATGATGTTATATTATTTAAAGGGTTTCTATTTGTAATTATTAACTACTACATATCTATAATATTTAAATGTAATCAGCCTACATATACTAAATACTACATATTTATATTATACAATAGATTGAAATCTAATACTGATGTATCGTGTAAGAACTAGGATGAATATTTTGAAGATGGACTATAATTATATATAGTGAATACTATAGATCTATACAAGAAACACAATTTATAGTTTCAATCGAGAATTAATTTCGACAATGCAGATTAAGGAAGATCTAGGAAAAATTGAAACAACAAGAAATACACAGTTCCTATAGTAATACACTATACAACTTTAGAAATAAATGATTCGATCCATTAGTTACATGATACAAGTATAACATGAGTAGGATAATAGAAAAGAATTAGAGTTACATTAATCTACTACAGATATAGGATTTAAACATATCCTACAACCTTTAAAATATAAAGTATGAACCGGGCACCAACGCTGGGAAAACAAAAGTGGAGGAGTTGTTCCTCCCAACCAACTTCCAGATTAGCCAAGTTACTTGCTCTAGAACCCCCAAGTCTACTACCTGAACCACATGAGCAAAACATTTCAATACAATCGTTAAGGGAAAAGTAATGAAGTTATTGTATAACTACTAGGATATAAAACTAGATATTTAATTTGTAGCTGCACTTATGGCCTAGCCAGAGAGGGATTTCATAATTTTATTTATTATAATCTATGAATTATTTTATCAAAGGTTATTAAGTAATTACCCTTAGTAGATTCAATCTCTAGAATCCTACTTAGTGGATTAAGAGATTTGATTGGGTTTGATGATAAGTTTCTTCTATGTATGAATACTTAAAATACCCTCATTTCTTTCCTATGTAGACCTTGTTCAATTCTAATATTTACATTTGGGTCTTACGAGTTGCAATGATGTTATATAATTTAAAGGCTTTCTATCTGTAACTATTAATTACTATAGATCTATAATATTTAAATGTAATCATCATACATATACTAAATACTACAGATTTATATTATACAATAGATTGAAATCTAATACTGGTGTATCATGTAAAAACTAGGATGAATATTTTGAATATGGATTCTAATTATATATTGTGAATATTGTGGATCTATACTAGAAACAGAATTTATAGACTCACGCGATAATTAATTTCGACAATGAAGATTAAGGAATATCTAGGAAAAATCGAAACAAGAGAAATACATAGTTCCTATAGTAATACACTATATAGCTTTAAAAATAAACTATTCAATCCATTAGGTACAAGATACAAGAATAACATCAGTAAGATAATTGAAAACAATTAGAGTTACATTAATCTACTACAGATCTAGGATTTAAACATATTCTATAACATTTAAAATATAAAGTATGAACTTACCACCAATGCTGGGAAAAAAAAAGTAGAGAAGCTGTTCATCCCAACCAGCTCCTATAGAAGCCAAGTCACTTGCTCCAGAACACCTGAGCATGTTCGCTAAACCACAAGAGAAAAATATTTCAATTTTCCATCTCTTGCATTTCACATATGTTAATCCCCGTCCAATGTTAGCCTCCTGCTACTCATGGACATACTAATATATAATATTTTTCCTATGACTTGGTCATTTATGAGCCTCCTGTTCTTTAGCACTCACTAGGAGTTGTGACCTGATTTTTGGGGATGATGACACCTGCATCCTGAGTTCTCACGCAATGGTTTTTTCCACTTGTCTATTTTTCCTGTTGTGGGTTAGAAAACACTCTTCAACAACTATATCCACTTTTGTTCCCCTTCAACATATTTTATTAAATAAATTTGTAATACACTACACAACACGAAATACACAGTTCCTATAGTAATACATTATACCACTTTAGAAATAAATGATTCAATCCATTAGTTACAGGATACAAGTATAACATCAGTAAGATAATCGAAAAAAATTAGAGTTACATTAATTTACTATAGATCTAGGATTTAAACATATTCTACAACATTTAAAATATAAATTATGAACTTGGCACCAACGCTGGGAAAACAAAAGTGGAGGAGTTGTTCCTCCAAACCAACTGCCAGATAAGCCAAGTTACTTGCTCCAGAACGCTCGAACCTATTCCCTGAACCACAAGAGCAAAATATATCAATGCACCATCTCTTGCATTTCACAAATGTTGATCCTCATCCATTGCTAGCTTCGTGTTTCTCATGGACATACTAATATATAGTATTTTTATCCATCCATGATCATTATCACGATACTCGATCCCACGATATTTGTAAGTAATGAGATCTAGTGTATAAAAGAATCAAGGCTCTGCCTCTGTATAATCCAGGGAAGCCACAAGGTGGACTTAAGACCCTGTAAAACAAAAATTACGGTGTTAGTTATGTTTAAAAACACGACCCTCCTAGTATGTGATAGCTTGAAGTGATTTTACGATTTGATAGTCTTGTTATACTGTACATATTTTGAAGATGTTAAATGATGGATCTTCGATCCATAGGTATGTTTTTTCCATTCTGTAATTACTATGATTTTGTGAAAGAAAAAGGAAGATCCCACGATCTCCGTAAGGTTGTTTGGCATATGAGTTTAGTTTAAATTTATGTTCTGGATGAAATCATGCATCCATGATTTTCGTTAATTGATTTGTGAGATCTATACGATTGCTAATGGAAAAGTAATGAATTTATTGTATAACTACTAGGATACACAAATATATATTTAATTTGTAGCTACACTTATGGCCTAGCTAGAGAAGGATTTAATAATTGCATTTATTATAAACTACGAATTATTTTATCAAAGGTTATTAAGTAATTACCCTTAGTAGATTCGATCTCTAACATCCTACTAAGTGGATTAAGAGATTTGATTGGGTTTGATTAAATAAGTTTATTCGACGTATGTATACTTAAAATAGCCTCATTGCTTTCCTATGTAGATCTTGTTCGATTCTAATATTTACATTTGGGTCTTACGAGTTGCAATGATGTTATATTATTTAAAGGGTTTCTATTTTTAATTATCAACTACTACATATCTATAATATTTAAATGTAATCAACCTACATATAATAAATACTACATATTTATACTATACAATAGATTGAAATATAATACTGATGTATCATGTAAGAACTAGGATGAATATTTTGAAGATGGACTCTAGTGAATATTCTAGATCTATATAAGAAACATAATTTATAGTTTCAATCGATAATTAATTTCGACAATGCAGATTAAGGAAGATCTAGGAAAAATAGAAAGAACAAGAAATACACAGTTCCTATAGTAATACACTATACAACTTTAGAAATAAATGATTCAATCCATTAGTTACGGGATACAAGTATGACATCAGTAGGATAATTGAAAAGAATTAGAGTTATATTAATCTACTACAGATCTAGGATTTAAACATACTCTACAAAATTACTCTTCTTTTATAAAATTTACATTTACATTTACATTTACATTTACCCTTTCTTGATTGAACAAAATTTACATTTACATTTACATTTACCCTTGTTATTTTTATAATTATTAATTCAAGGGAATTACAAAATTACCCTTCTTTTATAAAATTTACATTTACTCTTTCTTGATTGAACAAAATTAAGATTTCAAATTCCCACATTTATGTCTCCTCTTCTCGATATATATGGCCATTGCTCAAAGGAGTCCCAACTTAAATGTTTTACTACTAAATTGGAACAATATGCATTCTCTTGACTTAGAAAAAAATTAAAATTGGATCCAATGCAATTGATAGAAGGAATTTGGCTCCAACTATTAATAGTACATGTGAAGAATTAGAATAAAGAAACTACCCATCTTTTAAAAGATTTACATTTACTTTTTTCTTTTTAGTTGGTTGAATACCAGTGTAGATCTAAATCCAATGCTCTATCAAGCGCTGAGATGGATCAAATATCTGGGGGTGCAAACCTCTTATTAGGTATCCATTGATTTGATCAAACAAAAAGACACTTCTTTTTATTTAAGGTCCACATATAATATTTTTATTATTAATATTTAATATTATTTATGGCCGACATATACATTTTTTAGTTTGTTAAGAACGAACATTGCATCATTTCCCTACACATGGTTTTAAAACCATATGCAAGGCCCTCCTACAACCATGGGTTGTTTAGGAGGCCTTGCACATGGTCTTAAAACCATTTGCAAGGCCCTCCTAAACCATATACAATAAAACCATGGGTTGTTTAGGAGGCCTTTAAAAACCATGTGCAAATCCTCCTAAACCATGTACAATAAAACCATGGGTTGTTTAAAATGTCTTGCACATGGTTTTAAAGCCATGTGCAAGGCCAAGATTTTTTTGCGGATAATTCAATTTTGTGTTTTTTTCTTAACCCACATTTTTTGTACGGATAATTAAATTTTTACTTTTTTATTGTTTTGTTAGGTAGGAAGATTATAACATCTCCCCCATATTAGATTGTTTTATTTTGGCCTATTAGAAATATCATTTCCAATAATATTCATTATCACTACTATTTTTTGCCGACATGTTATAAACCTTACATCACGTTACAAGATCTCTCCCATAATATTCACTACCACTATTATTTTTTGGCGACATGTTATAAATGTTAGTAACGTTACATCACGTTACAAGATATCCCCATGCTGGGCTATAGAGCGCCTCTCAGCGCAATAAAAGTAAGATTTCAAATTCTCATATGTCTCTCCCCTCTTAGCTATACCAAAGGTTAGTGTCTAAAGGAGTCTGGGATAAAGTGTTTTACTACAGAATTAAAACCATGTGCATTCTTGAAATTTAGAGAAAATACAAAATTGGCTTGGACAAAAAAGATATGGTTCCAACTATTAATATTATAAGTTAGTTTAAAGTATTAATATTACAAGTTTTGTTGAAGAATAAAATAAATTTTAATAGAAAAATTCAACAAAACTATCATTTAAAAAAAATTGCATTTTCTTGTTAATTCTTTAATAATAGTGAAATTTAAAAAGTTATTACATTTTCTTGTTAATTCTTTAATAATAGTAAAATTTCAATAGTTTTTTGAAATCTTTTTAAGGACAATTTACTTTTTGAGATTGTTTTAAATTTGATCATTACACCCCATGAAGGTCAAAATCCTTTAAGACTATTTAGAATTTGATCGTGCTACATTCCATAACTGTTAAAACCTTTGGAGACTATTTCAAATTTGACCACTACATCCTATGAGGACTAAATCAAATGGAAAATGAAAACAATTTAACCAACATAGATCCATCTTAAAAAAGATCTAGCAATCTGGTAAAGGGATCAAATCTCTAAACAAACCCAATTTTTAGAGTGGAAATGTCGAGGTAATGTGAACAATGAGTTGTAGAATGAGCATAGAAGGACTCTCACATCTCCCACTTGGATATAGAATGTGTTTTTAAATAAAAAAATATTTTAAATCTAATTTGACCAGACTTGTTATTTTTTATAAAAAACACTTGTCGATTCTAATATGAACACAGAAGAACTTACATATCTCCCATTTGAATGTATAATATTTGGCTGTATAATGTTTTCTTCAATGCAATAAATAATATGTAGCTTACAAATTTGATCACGGCATGCCATAACGACCAAATCAAATGAACAATTTAATGAGTAGTTTGCGTCGTTCTCACTTTTCTCTGTTTCTTTCTCTATATATAGGGCCATTTCCCAAAGGAAGACTATCAACTACCTGGAGGTTTTGAACAATGGGCATTCTCCTGAAAACACAATGTGCAGCTCTCTTCTTCCTTGTGCTGCTAAGCATTAGCACGTGCCATGGAATGACACCATCCTTGGAGCTGCCACATAGGTAGGTAGTTAACCCTTTGTATTGGAAACTATTTAATGCTCGGTTCTGGGTTTTGAAAATGTGACTTAGCCATTGGTTTTGGTTTTCATGTTTGTACTTTATGTTATTCGGTTTATGTTATTCGGTTTCCTTGGTTGAATTGGATCTGGATCCCAGCATAGTGATGTTGCAAAGCAGGGCACAGGAAGGGAAATATGTGTATGAGTGCAATAACAGAACATGGGTACCTGTCTCAGCCTTTTCAAAGCCGGTTAACGTCGCTGATTCCAAGATAAATCTTGTCTATTACTCTTTAAAGTATGCTCCCACCAATCAAATGTTTGTTGGGACCTGGTGCTTTAAATAAATGATATTTTATTTATTTTTATATGTATGCCCCAGCCAATCCAAGATTTGTATTTATATGTATTATATGGTGCTTTAAATAAATGATTTTTTTTTATTTCTTTATTTGTTAGGGTGTTTAAAGAATAGTTTTTTTTATTTAGTATTTGTTTAAATTATAAATTATTTCCTTTAAATAGATAAATATTTTATAAAGTGATAGTTGTTTTAACAAAATTATAGAACGACCAAACCTTAATCCTAAGAGAGAGTTGTGACATGCATAACCCCTAATAGGGCTCATAGACATTGTTATATTGTTTCCAAGTTACTATATAATATCCTTAAGATAGACGACTATATAATGAACAAAGTTAATGGAAATTGCTAAAAGAAATAAAGAGAGATTATCATTTCACGATGTTCTAAACTAAATTGTTCAATATGTTGAATTTTATATGAATCATTAAGGACGGTATAGTATGTAACTTGTAACATACCCAAAAACTGAAAAAAAAAATTAAAAAAAAAATAAAAATTATTTATTAATTATTTTAGAAAAACATTATGATAAATTTATTGGAAAGTTTACAACCAAGTGGGTCAAGGATGATTGTAATTGAAGAATGATTTATTTTAATAATTAAATAAAGGAGACACCTAACCAAGGGAGATTGTTAAATCAGTGTTCACTGACCCACCAGGAGAAATGAGCAGCTATAGAAGGCTGGTTGAAAAGTGGCAGCACTAGCATTCACTTTCTAGCTGTTGCAGAAAGCATAATCCCTACAAATGTGGTCATGTTCCCTGAGAGGGGGAACCGAGATGGTGGCTCATTTAATTCCAAAATTGACCCAAAGACCTAGCAAATCTTATATATACCATCAAATTGAGCAGGAGGCTCACCACTCATTCTGATTTCTAAGTGAATGAACCTTGTGACTGTTGCAAACTAAAAAGTCAGGAACACAAGGAATTTGATGAGGGAATAGCTAAAGTGATTTGCTGAGTTAAGTATGATACTGAGTGATAAGTTGTAGTAAGTTTTGTTGTGTGGCAGATATCTTCATCCTAGTGGTTCAGTGAACAAGCTCGGGGGTCCTCAGCAAGTAATTTTGCTGCTTCACGAGAAGGTTGGGTGGAATAGTCTCCTTTGGGTGTTTGTCCCTTTCTATCTATTATCTAGGTTACACTATTATTTAATTTTGCATCTGTACTTCTAACAGAATCTGCCTAGTAACTTTAAATAGAATGATTGGATATGTTGTGATGTTAGAAGAATTACATTTTTGTTTATTTCAAGTTAAAAGTTGAACCTATTGATTTAGTCTTTTCCATAAAGTATTCTCTTATCTTGAATAATGTTTTTCTTCTTCCTCTAGATGAAATATTTTGAGTATTTCTACAATATTGCTACCTTAATCTATACAATTACTAAAGTACCAATATTAGGGGTATTACCTCTGTTAGTATAGGATTTTCTAACAGTTATTTAACTTAGTAAGGTCTTCGTAAAACACCTTATGAGAACTAATACAAGAATTAACATAACAATCAATACTGATACATAGATTATTGTAATATAGGTATTTTAAATACAAAGATCTATCAATACAAATATTTCTACAATAGCTTGTATTAGGGACATAACTTCTCAATAGCTCTGTAAACTAATTAAGGGTTTGAACCAACAAAAGAAAATAAGCTTCTACAGGAACAAGTTTAATAATTTATAATAAATTCAATGTTTAGATCTAGTCATCCTTTCATAGTAAGGCCGAGTTATAGGTCCTTCATCAAACCATATATTTCGTTAAGAAGAATTTTAAAATGATTCAAGTTATAAATATTAACTAAGCTAGGCAGCCATTGTTCTTAAAAAGTAAATAACACCAAGTCGAGATGATTGACAAACTGTAGCACTGGTTACAGGCTACTGGCCGAGCTAGTGTTGTTATCTGCACCATTTTTTCTTACAGAATAAGGTTGCAGATATCCTTAGGGCTTAATACTATTTACTATTGAAAAATTATTTCATCTAAGAAAAGACTAGTACTTAAATTATGACCCTACAACCTCCTTTACACACAATCATAGTGGAAATGGCCTCACAACCACGTTATCATAAAAATTTATAAACGGTAAAGGAAACTAACAAACAAGGAAGAGAGTGGAGAACGTCTAATTCAACAAAGATTTAAATATAAACAAGTTCATAACCATGGCCTTATCTTAGAACAAAACATAAAATGATAAAACTGATAATCAAGTGGAATGACAGTATAATATACAAACTGTAACCAAGAAGAAAATCAATGTAGCAATTATCCTTTTGCAACAAGCATTTATATAACTAAAATAATTATTTGCAGGGAGTTATATAACCCTCACATAAACCCTTACAAGAATTAAGTCTAAACAGTAGCTAACTCTAACAGAGGCCTTACGACCCTCATCTCAAAAGCTTACATGGAAGGGAAAAGACTCCACGATCGAACCTCTTTTATTAGTAGATTAACTACAAAACAACTATGAATAGTAAAATAAACATGTATGTTATTAATAATATCAAACTCTTTTACAAATACATCACGGCTTCACTGTGTGAATAACATTACAACCTGTAAACAAAATGGAGGATTTGATAAACGAAAGGAAATTCATATTAAAACGCAGCATTCATTTTGTTAATCAAAACAAGGAGTTTATACAAACCATCACGGGTGTTGTTCCATGATATAACCATTATAGTATCAAAACATGTAACAAATTTGTGACAGTGACTTCATAGCCCAAAAACATATTTCGACAATAAGATCCTCACAACCTCTTGGAAGCATTAAATTATTGGGGTGCATGACTAAACTTAACAGTTGATGGCTCATGAGTCCTCCCTTGGACACTTGGTTCTCACCTATCGGCTTCAAGGATTTATGCATCCCTTTCTTACCTTAATACAATCATGCTACAATGCTCTTCTTTCCTTGCACAAACGATAGTGGCTTTTTGTTCTTATTTTCATGCATATGTACATCACATTTATAGTATTACTGCGCTTGACCTGCGCATGGTCAGAATGTAACCATATTTACTTGTCGATATACATTTATATATCTATATATTCAGGATATCCATGGTAGGTACTTTTCCTTGATATCCTCATCATGTTCCGTGAGTTAGATTATTTACATAGTTTATGCCAACGGGTTAAAACTAGGGACATTATAGTTTATTTCAAGATTAAATGACTCCCTATATGCACTTTATAATACACATATTGGAAATTCATTTAGTAAATGTTTTCTAATTATTAACCCATTTTTCATATATGATATGCAGTATTTATGAGTCCATCACACCTGGAGAGACTTCTCTGGACATAATCTAGAGGGAGCAATGCTAAGATTCCAGGAATTATGTGTAAACTCAACTGCTTCTGGTACAAGCATGGACGTTTGTGAGGATTGTTGTTGGCCTGAACATAGGCTTTGATGCAATGTAAAATTTCATGAACCATAGATCTACAAGCCAAAATGAGAGCTATTTGAAAATAAGGATGCAATGGAATTATCAAATCAATGTAAACTGAACAACGAATTCATGATAGAAATTTCACATAAATTGGACAAGTATTGCACAGATTATCATTACATCAATACCCATTAATTAATCAGTAATACAATGGTCATACAATAAATAGAATTTGAATAAGGTGGATAAGATTTGAATTCACCAACTCAAAGTGACTAGTTTGTGTTGCCGTTACAACCACTACCCCAATTTTTTTATAATTTTAGGGCCCCTCCTTAGAATTTTTAGCTTTTAAAAATTTCCTAGACTACTTTTGTTCTCTGAAGATCCTTTCCATGACTTAGTTTATTTTTCACAAGTTGGAAAAAGTCTTTTGACACAAGTTTGAACTCAGGTTTTTCACCCGATACGTCGGCTGAACTCATCGAGTCTAGTCGACACATCGAAGAAACTCTTGTTTTTCATCTGATTTATTGCTTAGTTTTGGTTGAGACTCAGGAATAATTTGTGAGTTCATCAATACATCGACAAAACTCCAGTTTTGGAGCTGACATCATCGGCGGGGTGGTTTGTTTCTTTCTGACAGATTTTTATTGAGGTTTTTGCCGATGATTTTTCTCTGGAGATCTAGTTTTTTTTGCGAATGGCATTGGGTAACTCAAGGAGTTGAGCCGATTTAACCAGGTGGATTTATTTGTCCATATCTGACAGCGTCTCATTGGGATCTTTTAATGAGTCCTGCCGACGTGCCTTTGGGTATATTTTTTTCCAGAAGTTTGTCAATTTCATCGACATGACTCATGTTTTTGCGTCACTACGTTTGACTGGTCCAATATTGGAGTTGACACTGTCGTGGATTGTTTTGGTTTTCGCTACTGATGGAAGTTTGAATCTTGTCGATAGCCTTACTGTCGACAGGAGTACAACATGCCATCTGATAGTGTCAGAAATATTTAATGGGATTGCTCGAAACTGTCGTGGGCTCCTTGCTTTTTCCTTTCCAATCTGAAAGGTTGCCGATAAGGTTTTGGTGCCAAACGACGTTTTTTCCATGAGCAATTAAATCCCCAGCGATCACATTTAATGGTATTTTTTGAGTTTTTTCTATTTAAGGCTTGGTTATTTTATGGTTATCACCATTGCCCGTTTGGAGCACTCTGAGTTGTTAATTGCCACCTGATTTTTTTCCGCAAACCGCGCGAGCTAGTGTTCTCACCAACTGTCAAGCTACAATTTTCCAGGTAGGGAGCTCCATCATAATCGCAGTTTGTTAAGATAGTTGGTAAATGGTGTTTGTCGGGTTTTGCATTTTATGAAGTTAGGGTTTTACCCAAGCCATAGTAGTTAAAGTCTTACCTGAACCTGTAGGTTTCCTTTTCATTTTCTTTGGTTTGCAGACCTCTGGAGGATTTTCCCCAAGTTGATGTGCGCCATGAACCCTTGGCAATCTTGTTTTCATTTTGCTAGCATGGCCATAGGGGGTTTTCTCACTTGCTCTGCACCACCCATCCTTACCGCTCAGGTATGAGCGATGGGATGTTGGACTTGTTCATTGGCGAGGTTTTGGCTAGTCAAGCATTTTGCCAACTACACCGCCTCTAGTTCAGATTGGAATGTAGTAAGAGAGGAAGGTACCACCATTGGATGACATAGGGTTTTTGAGAGATGTCCTCAGGCTGTGAAGACAGACTCGGGTTTTTCATGAGTTTCCCTGGTTTACAAAGCCGTTGTAGGGTTTTTCATCAGCTTCTACGAGGAGAAGCCCTAATGTGTTCTTCTTTAGAGAAAGGGGTTTGAGTCAAGGTCTAGGTTTTTTTTTTCCAGCATTTGCAAGCCTGTTAAATGAGAGTGTAACATACTGTTTAATTCATTTTGTTAATAATAATAATAATAATAATAATATTAATAATAATAATAATTTATTTTTAAGATCACCCGCCAAGTAAGATATCAATTTGGTGAATGAGACCCCCTTGTTAGTGGGACAAGGGACCTTCTTCTGCCCAATGATTTAACTACTAAAGTGTAGAGAGGTGTACATACACTACCTCTCTTTGAATTTCAACCTATGAACTCCTAAGAAGAAACACATCCTCTTAACCATTAGGCCCACTCAAAATGAGCATATTGTCTCTTAGAATGTGATAGTATGGTATGTGTTGAATTTATGTTCATTGTCTCTAATAATAAGTGTATTGTCTCTTAGAATGTGATAGTATGGTATGTGTTGTTTTGTCTCCAATAAACAATTGCTCTAAAAATTTCAAAGTCACAGTTCCCTTCAAAGCAGAATTCCGGTTTTACACATTTCGTGATTGATAAGCATGGGTGAACGCAAGCCTGAACGACAATGCTTATCATTGTTTTCATGAAAAACCTACTCTGTAATTTTTTTTATGCTAATAAAATTTTGATAATAATCCTACTTAGTATGAACATGTAAATGTTTGTTAAAAATTTCGGTATTATAAATATGAGATTAATTCGATTTTTTATGATTAAAATTGATTGTTTTATTGTTAAAGTTAAAAGATTATACTTAAAAATATAAATAATTTCATATTTTTGTAATATTAAAATTATATTTTCATAATATTAAAATAGTTTTTAGTTATATTTTGATTTATTATTTTTTAAGAATGGATAGATCTCCTTTCAACAATACTTTCCCATTCAATACATGAATGTATGGTTTTTTTTAAAGCTTGAACATCTGTATTAAAGATTTAGGTGAAACAAGTCAGTGTTTTTTCTTTTGTTAATTGGTGTAAATGTAAACAATTTAGCAGTTTATATATATAATTGGTGAGTACTTTTATATTTTATATTTTTCAAGTAAATATTTGTATTTATATGTATTATATGGTGTTTCTTGTTTTTATTTTCATTTACATAAATGGTATTTTTGTTTTTATTTCTTTGTTTGTTAGGGTGTTTAAAGAATATGTTTTTTTATTTAGTATTTGTTTAAAATATAAATTATTTTTTTAAAGTAGAAAACATATTTTATATAGGGAGAGATGTTTTAATATCTTATTGTTAATGAAAATTTATAATGATGTTAATTAGATAACAATTTGGATTTTCAAACTTCTTTTTGGAGATGTGGATGACTACTTATTAACATAAATTTTCTTTAATTGATATTGATGTTTGAATTCTAAATGTTTAGTTTGCATTTCATCTTCTATTTATTTTTGAAGTAAATGTTTAGTTTGCATTTTATTTATTATTTATTTTTGAAGTCTATTATTTCAGTAGAACAAATCATAAGAATACATTTTTAACATAATCATCAATAATTGGACAATAATTTGGATTTTTGTATTTTTTCATTTTTAAAATGCCTTGAGTAACATACTTCATCAACTATTAACACAATTTTAGTTTATAAAGAAAATTTTAAAATAAAAGAATATGAACACAATTTTAGGTTATAAAGAAATTAAAAAAAAAAAAATATGTACACAATTTTAGCTTATAAAGAAATTTTTTTTAAAAATATGAATATGTATGCACTTAGTTTTATTTTTTTTTTCAAATTATGTATCATGGCACACAACACAAATTTAGGGTGCACGAGCATAATTCAATAGCTAAGGAAATCTGCAACGCCTGTGTGTCACATAGATAGTAAGGAAAACATAAGGGATTCTCTCACTCACTCCATACTCGGCTTATGGCCATGAACCAAAGCCCCTAATTACTCTCATCTCCATACAAAATATAGACAATTCCATGATACCATCCTATCATAGGATGGTAGACAAACCACACTATCATATGGTGGTAGAAACACCCAGGACAAAGTCAATACCCCACAACGAAATAGGAAACTCTAAGATGGATCTCTCCTTTGTGATGTTCATCTCTCCTCCTCTCTCAGATGGATACAACACAAGACAGATACACCCATGAAGGGTCAAGTTAATTTACCAAGAAACTATCTATGCCGATAGACTGATAGGTTGACAATCTGACAGATTGTTCCACCCCCTAACTGACAGATAATTAAGAATAAATTTGATGCAATAGATGGATTAACCAATAAGCGACCCCCATTCCAAGGTCTGCAAGGTGAATGACATACAACTGACATAAGGAAACTCAAACCCATGTCTTCATTTCTCCAAGACAATAACT
>LPNX011139202.1:48044-80234 GCA_001517045.1 Pseudotsuga menziesii
TAAAAAAAAATTACATGTGTTATTTTACAATTACTTAGTAGAATTCTATGTATTATTACTGTTGTTTGTAATATCTATTGTCTTGCTGTTTACGACAGGATTTATTGATCATTACGATCCTCAATTTCTTACAGAACCTTCAGCCATACTCTTGCAGGTGACGTACTTTGTTTACCCGTTATGTATTTATTTATTTTACTTTCAAGGCTTGGCCTTAACATAGTTTACACTATGTATGTAAAGACCTATCCCTAAGCATGAGAGCATTAGGGCTTGTAAGCATACGGTTTTCCATATGACAACCTCTTTATATGAATAAGAAGTAAGGGTTTATACTACTTATGTTTGGCATGGAACCACATGTTTTTGGCCTTAATGTAAATCTTTATGATCCTTGTTGTTCATGGTGTTAATGCTATATCATAAAGCTCTTAACTATAATTTATGGATTGCGATGCATAAAACCCAACTATTCTTGTATTATAGTTTTAATTTTTTTATATCTTAGTCCCATGCTATGATAATGGTTACCTTGATGACCTTGGCTTAATTTAGCGCTAAGATGTTAGTATAGAATGGTGATTTGGTTGTTATATAACTATATACTATGGTATGATGAACATGGGATGGACCTTGGCATAATATGTGAAGGAATTAAGTGCCAGTCCTAACGCCCTAATTATTCCATGCATACACCCACGATCATGTTATAATGTTTAACTTTGAAGTTACTGGACTTAGCCATGGTTATAAAACATGCATTAGACTTTTCGTGGTGTAATATATGATTGGGCGTTTGTAACCAAGCTAGAAGGTTCGATGGTATGTAATGATTTGGTTTTTAAAAAGGTTTTGGATGTGATTTGATATGGTACCAGGTTGACTTAAATGATCTGTCATGGCTGTGAGTTGACAATGCAACTAGGCCTTGACTTGGCATGAGGGTTTGATCTCCACCCTACACCTAGATGGCGAGATCAAATGGTATCATAGGGTTTTTCAAATGCTCATCTACTCTGTCATTAGTCCGCATTTGGTTTTGTTTGATGGTCGGAGGATGGTTGAGGTCGAGCTATGCTTTGCAAAGAACTTGCTTTGGTTATAAGTGCTCATTTTAAGATTACAGTAAAACTAAACCTTTGCAAATTTCCCTTTGAATAACCTATATAAACAAGTATAGTTTACTTAGAGTACTTGTAACACCCCACTTTGGACCCCATGGTATTAAAATTGTACATGATGTAAATATTGTATTTGAATCATGGCGAGGATCTCAAGGCCAAGGCCCTGCCATTGATTTGGTGTTTTGTGTATCGGTGATCAAGGTTGATGCCGATGGTTATAGTGCTAAGTTAGGCATGGTATATTTTTGAGATATCATGTAAATATGCAATTTAATAAAATACCACAACTAGCTATGCACTGCAATGTAAGAAATGGGGGAATGATTTCACAAGGAATAGGAAGGGGATTTAGTCAAAATCACTGAGCCATAGGGTGAGACCAGATGTAAATGGGGAAACCCGTAAATCCTCAACTACATTTTTGTCCTCTGCACTCAATCATTCAATTCTTCCAAAAGAGCGGTTGAGGCAATTAATGCCTTGGGTAGAGCAAGGCATGGTAGTCTGATTTTGTGTTTGAGAAAGCATGCAGCCTACAGTTTGAGCAAACCTGCAGCCCGTAGTATGGGGAAGCCACATTATTTATTCTAAAGCAATAAATCACAGGGATGCGTTCCCATCTCGTCATTTCTGGAGTCACCCAGTATGTCTTGGTCATTCCCGTTCCATCCTGAGGATATTCTGATCAATTTAGAAGGTTGTTCATTTTTTTGTTCACTATCTTGAGTCAGGGAAGGGGTTGTTCAGTGTGGTTCATTGTTCGCAGATGTAGTGCAAGCTAGTAGAGTATTGCTAAGCGTTTTGCAATGTTTCTCAGTGTTACATAGTGGTATGGAACCTGGGTGGTCTGAGTTACATTATGGAGCTGTG
Organism: Pseudotsuga menziesii; assembly: GCA_001517045.1. NCBI lineage: Eukaryota > Viridiplantae > Streptophyta > Pinopsida > Pinales > Pinaceae > Pseudotsuga > Pseudotsuga menziesii. The sequence continues at coordinate 50,039 of LPNX011139202.1, forward strand.
TGTTGTTGAGTTACCTTGTGGTTTGCTGTTATGTGTGCCCTGGTTTGGGTCTGAACTATATGCAATACTTAGGAGTGGAAGAGACGAGGAATGGGCTTGATAAACCTATTGTAGAGAGGAATCTCACAAAAATATAAGAGTGGATAGTGAATCTTCTATGCACATACTTAAGAGAATTGGAAGGGAAGGTATAGCCCAAGGGATTATGGAGTAGAGAAGGATATACTTCCTTGTATTGGGTGTGTAGGTATTGTGGATGCCAAGCCTGATAGATATTGTGGAGGTGTCCCTAGATCTTGAATGAGCCACTATCTTAGCCATTCTACCTTTCCACTCCCTTAGCAGCCTAATAAACCTAAAAGTAGATTGGCTTGGTTGATAGCCTGATAAACCCAATAGAATATTGGCTTAGCTGGGCAGCCTGATAAACCCAATTGTATATTGGCTTGGATGAATAGCCTGATAAACCCAACTGTTTGTTGGCTTGTTTGTTTCTGGTTGTGCATTTTTCCATGTGTAATCCCTGGATGGACATCCTGATAAACCCAACTAGCTAGCTTGGTTGAGAAGCCTGATAAACCCAACAGTGAGATGGCTTGGTTGAGTGGCCTAATAAATCCATCTATTAGTTGGCTTGGCTGGTCATTAATGTGAATTTTGTATTGACTATGTGCAGTATGTTAAACCCAACTATTGTTGGCTTGGCTGAGTAACCTGATAAACCTAGCAGTGTTTTGGTTTGTTTCCTACAGCCTGATAAACCCATTTGTGTATTGGCTTGGTTGGAGAGTTTGATAAACCCAACTATAGGTTGGATTGACTGTGTTTGATATGTTCTGGCTATGTGTGAGCATGTTGTTCCCTAGTTCCTTGTGGAAGTCATGCCCATCTTGAGGGTGGCAGGTATGTTGAGAGATTAATGAACACAACTGGCCTATGGTTGGGTGGAACATTGCAGTGACATAACTAGTTGCAGGACAACTTCATCTTCAAGATAAGTATTGTCTATTGTGTTATTTATGCAATGTTTTTTCTTATGAATATACTGATTATGTTGAATTCTTATGAATGAATTAAGTAGAGTTTATTGTTGATTAAATGTCCCTGCATTTGCATCTGCTTATGCCTTGTATTTTCCACTACATTTTTCTTATGATCATGGAGGGTAGAAGCCTGGTTACAGGGTCAGAAATGCAGTTATATTAAGTTAAGAGGTGTGTTTCTGCACTCCTGGAGCCACCTACAGAAGGTGGAAGTCGAAAGTCAAAAGCAGGGAAAAATAGGAAAAGGAACAAGTCAAAATGTTGGTTTCACACCCTAGAGTCTGCCTATGGAAGGCAGCAGGCAGGAGGCGAAAAGAGAAGTTGAACAGGGAAGAATGTTGATTTTTTGCACCTTGAGATCCGCTTGCAGAAGGAGAAAGGTGGAGGTGGGAAAAGTGTCGAAAATTATAAGGAATAATGTATATTTCCGCACCCCGAAATCCTCCTGTGGAAGGCAGAAATCGGAAAGAAGAAAGAGAAATGAGGCCAAGTGTTGGGTTTCCACGATCCAGATTTCTCTCGCTGAATGCAAAAGGAGGAAGGAGGAAAGTGGAAGGTTGAAAGTCAGAAAGCGGGAAACCAAAGGGTAAAGGTAAGCAATTGTTGAGTTTTCGAATCCTGAAGTCTATAGCGAAAAGTAAGAAGGCGGAAGGCGAAAAGGCGTGAAAACACCATGGTGTTTCACAGAGTTCCGACTTCTGCAAGCTGCACTACGGAAGGTGGAAGGCGTAATTCAGAAAAGTCAGTTTCAATGCAAAAATGGATTTCCGAGTTGTAGAGTGGATCTGTAAGAGACGGATCGACTCTACAGTGGTTTCTAAGCCTAGGAGTGAATGTTAAAGGATGTTATATGACCCATGACTGTGTTCAAGAGAAAGAAATAATAAGTTTTAAATTATTCTACATATCAGTCAGGTGTATGGGCACCGGGTCATGGACACCGTGGTACATCAGAGTAGTGGTAGAGTATCAAGGATGCTACAGTATCGGATTCGAAGCCCGCAGAGGCTATCCAGTTATAACAAAAGATAAAATTTACTCACCCTAATTAAAACACTATTTAATTACTAACTAAATATTAATTTAACACATACATAGAATATTAGTAGCATAGGAAGCTACTTGTCACTCCGGTACAGAATGTTTTAGTGCATAAAGTATAGAAGATAGAGGGAGTATGATGCTCCGCTTCAGAGGGAGTGACTATAGAATATATTGAGGTTCGACATGGTACGACAGGATGGACAGATTACTAATGACTCTAGGATTTACTGAGAGTAAAGAGGATTCCAACCTTTTCTTCAAGGTTGAAGGATGAAGACCAGTGATGCTCCTGTTATATGTCGATGACTTGTTCCTGACAGAAAAGAGGAACTTATTAAATTTGCAAGAAGAATACTTGCAAGTGAGTTCAAGATAAAGGACTTGGGGATGATGCACTACATTCTAGGAATGGAGGCGTGGACAAGGAAAGTATGCAGTAGAGATCATGAAGAGGTTCAGGATGATGGACTGCAAGGCCATCACCACACCTATGGCATCAAACCTAAATCTATTGAGTGTTGCTTCATCAAATTCGGTTGATGCCATCGTCAGATGATTTATTCCTTGATGTACCTAACAAATACGAGAACAGATATTTGCTTTGTTGTGAACACGTTGAGACATGTTCACTTGACGGTTGCAAAGTATGCAGTGAGGTACCTAAAGGGTACAGTTCAGTATGGGATCAAGTGTGATCTCTTGGTTTGGAAGGATGGAGTCCTGCATGGCGTTGAGTACAGTTGAGGAAAAAGATGTTGCCACTTGCTATTTGGGAGGTAGTATGTTTCTTTTGAAAACTACTATTTGATTTGGTTGATCTGACTTGCATTTTTTGTATGATGTAGAGAGGATCAGTGATCCAGATCAGGATCTCTTGAAAGAAGAATTTCTAGCATAGCTGATGAGACAGGTTGTCTGAGCATAAGTCCTGGCGAAGCTCGCGGGTTATCCTTGGACATAATCATCCCTGATACGATTCTATGCTAGAATTGGCCAAAGTGAAGTTTGAGTACTTCAGGGAGAAGCTTGGTGTTCTCTAGATCGAGGTTCCCTCCAAGGGGAAATAATGAGACCTAGAGCCATTCTGACATGGTGAGAGGATTAGGTTCATTCCATGGTCAGATGTAAGGGTTGAGCCATTCTGTGGCCATTCTATCATGGTGAGAGGATTGGCTCCTTCCATGTCAGATGTGAGTGTTGAGCCATTCTAATGTGACTATAGGATTGGTTCCTACATGATTAGATATAAGTGTTGAATGCCATTCTTGGAATGGAGGCACTTGGTCAGTTACCAGGAATACTCAGCTTGGTGCTGAGTTTCCATTCTCTGGGAGAATGGAGGCACCTGGTCAGTTACTAGGAATACTCAGTCTGGGACTGAGGGCCATTTTGATATGACTGTGGGATGTAGTCTTACATGATCAGATGTGAGCGCATGGCCATTCTGATGTGATTGAGGGATGTGTTCCCACTTGATCATATATAAGGGTTGATTCCATTCTCTAGGAGAATGGAGGCACCTGGTCAGTTACCAGGAATTCTCATTCTGGGACTGAGAGCCCTTTCAATACGGAGTTTTCCAACATGGTCAAATGTAAGTGCAGAGCCCTTTCGATGCAGTGTTTTCGAACATGGTTGAATATAAGTGCCGAGCCTTTCTGATGTGGTGTTTTCAAACATGGTCAGATGTAAGTGCAGAGCCCTTCCGATGTGGTGTGTTCGCACATGGTTGGATATAGGTGCTGAGCCATTCTGGCACGATGTGTTTAAACATGGTCAGATGTGAGTTTTGGGCCTTTATGACAAGATGAGGTCAGATGTGAGTGTTGGACATGCCTTTCTGATAAGATGAGGTCAGATGTAAGAGCTTAGCGGGCCATTCTGACTTAGTGTCAGATATAAGCGCTGAAGAATACCTACATGGAGGCTAGGCCTACAACCAACATGAAAAAGGGCTGGCTCTGTAGAACTTCCTGTGATGAGAAGAATGAAGAGATAGCACCATTTGATTGAGATAACAAAAGCAATAATGATGATGATGATTCAATGATGATCCAACTTTGATGATGATCCAGATGAAGTGATGATCCAGACTTGATGATGATCCAATAGTGACGATCTAGATCAAGTGATGATCTAGACTTGATGATGATCCAGCAGTGACGATCTAGATCAAGTGATGATCCAGACTTGACGATGATCCAGCAGTGATGATCCAGACTTGATGATGATCTAGCAGTGACGATCCAGATCAAGTGATGATCTAGACTTGATGATGATCCAACAGTGTCGATCCAAATCAAGTGATGATCTAGACTTGATGATGATCCAGTAGTGACAATCCAGATCAAGTGATGATCTAGCAGTGATGATCCAGAATTGATGATGATACAGCAGTGACGATCCAGATCAAGTGATGATCCAGACTTGATGATGATCCAGCAGTGACGACCCAGATCGAGTGATGAGCTAGATCCAGTGATGATGATCCAGATCGAGTGATGATCCAAATCCAAATGAATATGAATTGATGATGATGATGACCTGGAGATAAACATGACTTGAAGAAGATGAGAACTTGATGATGATATAGATGATACAGAGGAGAAGACTTGTGTTGATAAATTGTGTCGAGAGAATACCTTCCTAGTTAAGAGGGAGTGTTGATGTAATTGTAACTTTGGAATGTATTCACTTGTATATCTTATGTATTATACCCCAATGTTTATTCTAGGATGTATCTGTAATGTATTTGAGTCATGTCATGCCCCAATGTTCCGATCAGGAGATTCAATAATGTAACAAGTCATGTAAATTCATTGTGGGTAACCCTCCTATTTGTCAAGGGTTAAAGTCCCCATAGTTGTGGGGCCCTAGGGTTATTAGACTATCCTATAGAATTCAACCCTATGTGAGGCATTGTAAGTCGAGGCAATAGTCCCCACTTTTGTGTTAAGGATAACCCTCCTATTTTTTCATAGGAGGAAAAGTTCCCACAAGTTGTGGGGCACTAGGGTTATTAGACACTCCTAAAGATGTCAGCTCCAGTAAGTAATTGTTAAGTGAGGCCGACATGTTGGAGTGGGGTTCAAGTGAACGAAAGAATATAAATAGAGAGTGAGCCTCTCTATTTATCACACACACACTCACTCATTGGGGCGCATGAGTGAGAGAGGAGAAGCTCTCTCAGTGTGAGAGAGAGAACAAGCTGTGGAGATCATATTTTCTGTTTTCAGGTTTTACTGCTACCATTGGTGCTCATTCTATCTCTGAGGAAGTTGCGGGGTTTTCTCCTTTATGGTTTCCCCGAGGAAAATTCTTTGTGTCTCTTATCTCTTGTTTTTTATTGTTGTGCATGTTATTCTATCAGTTAAAGATCCTAAGTTCGGAATGCTAGCTTGAATTATAAAAATCTAACATCTTGTTCTCAAGTACTCTATGTGGAGTATGGTTCTATACATACACATCTGTCCTGGCAGCTTCTGCCCATAGATGATAAGGAAGATCTTGATCATGAAACATTGCCCTTGCAGCTTCCGTGATCATTCTATTCTTTCTTTATGCAACCCCATTTTTTGTGGATTATATGGAGTGGTCAACTCCCTCTTAATCCTTGAATCTTTGCATAATTCCTTGAAGTCATTTGATGTGAATTCTCTGCCATTGTCTGATCGGAAAATATTGATCTTGTTCTCTGTGTGGTTTTCAATCAAGGCTTTGAATTCCTTGAACTCACTGAATACTTCATCCTTGTTCTTCATGAAGTATATCCATGTCTTCCTAGAAAAATCATCAATGAAAGAAACATAGTATACATACCCGCTTAATGAACTGGATGACATCGAACCGCATACATTGGAGTGAATGATTTCCAAGGTTCCTTTAGCCTTGCTTTAGCTACTTGGAAATTTCTTCTTTTTGTTCTTTCCTTTCGTACATTCCTTGCATACTCCTTCATGTTTTGCTTGTATTTCTGGAAGACCTTCAACAACTTTGCTTGCAAGTGGTATGCCCTATATTGCACATGTGCAAGCCTTCTATGCCAAAGTTCATTTGGTTCTACTGAGTCATGAACCAAAGCTTGTTCTGGTTGTCCCTTCAATCTGTATAGTCCTCCCTCTTGTTCTCCAATTACTACTGCATCATCAATAGTCTTTCCTTTTGGCCACATGAGAACTTATCCATCTATAAATGAAACTCTCATCCCTTTTGTGTCTAATGCGGAGATGGAGAGAATGTTCTTCTTTAGTCCTGGTACAAATAGGGCATCCTTTATTTTCATAGACTTTCCAGAGTCTAATTTGTAGGAGGATTGTCCACTAACTTTTATTGGATACTGGTAGTCATTCGCAAGTTTCACCTTGTGGGGTGATTCATGTTCTCATAGTTTCACAAATGATTCTTTGAATCCCGTCATGTGTTTGGAAGCCCCACTATCTATAAGTCAATCATTGCTACCATGTGTGATGTTTCTTGTGAGAGCGAAAATCAAAACATATTCTTCATCACTTAAAGAATCATCGCTGTCTTGTTTGATTCTCTTCTTGGAAGGCTCATCATCTTTTGCAGCATGAGCATTATGTATTTTCTTGTTTCCCTTCCTCTTGTGAGATCTATCTTTGTTTCTAGGAAAATATCTTGCAAGGTGTCCTCTTTCATCACATGGATAGAAAATGTATTTAGACAAATCTTTGTTATATTTTCTAGTGTTTTTCTTCTGGTGAGAGTGCTTACCTTTGTGATGGCCTATTCTAATTTTCTTGGATTGTACTATGAGAGCTTGATCTTCACTTCCCATATTTTCTTCTCATGTTAATATTCGAGCTTATTCTTGTGAGCATTCCTCCCATGGTCTGTTAAACTTGATTAGCTTCTTTCTGGCACAGATCCCTTGAATGAAAGAGTCCCATGCCCTAGGGAGACCATTCAAGGTGGTCATCACAATTTCTGCATTCTCTACTTCTTCATCTACCACTTCAAGCTGTTCCTTGATCTAAGTGACCCTTGTAAAGTAATACTGGATGGTCTCCGCATTCTGGATCTTTACATTCTTCAATTGGTTTCTCAGATTCATTTTCTAGTTTATGTTCTTCCCTTCAAATAACTTGGTCAGGGCATCAAACATATCTTTAGGTGTCTTTAGGGAGGACACCTGAGATATGAGATGATCCTTGATTTAATCATCAATAATCCTCTTAGCCATTACCAATTTCTTCTTGTGTAAGGCCTTATCCTCATTTCCCTTTGGAACTGGAACCTCTACATTGATGTAAGAGTCCAATTCATTTTCTTCCAAGACCAGAGAGATCCTGTACTTCCAAGCTCAGAAGTTATCATCTCCCTCAAGCTTTTCATCAAGCTTGGTATGATGATACATATTAATAGAGAACCTCAAATGGTAATACAAAATATTTATATCTTACCAGGTTAAGATGTCCAAACTGGATCTGGACCTGGATTTCTGTAGAGTTGGTTTTCTAGTTCAGGAGCAGATTTAGGGTTTGACTTTCCTGGAGTTCTACCCAACCAAAAAATTTGATCTTGATCTCTAAAATTTGATTTTGGGGAGGAGATCAATCTAGGCCTAGGCTCACTCAAAAATGCCACTTATGTGGAAAGCCCTAATTTCCCGCAGTAGTGTCAAGTCAAAAACTAAAAATGCTCAGAATCAGATTTTGCTTCAATAGAAAGATGCACCCTAGAGAGGAAGGTCAGCCTAGCCTCCTTTTGCTGAAAATTTGTGGCTGAGAGATCCAAAAATTAGGAAGCCCTAGCTTTAGTAGCGGCACAGTGTCTTCTTCTCAGGTTAGATTTCTTCAACTTACATACGTGGGTCCCTATGTCTTTGACTTCAAATCCTTGTGGTTGTTCGATGTATACTTCTTCATCAATAACACAATTCAAGAAGAAGGTCTTTACATCCATCTGGTGTAGATTCTACTTCATCATGGATGCAAGTTCCATGATGGTTCTGATGGAAGTGTACCTTTCGACTGGCGCAAATGTCTCTTCATAATCAATTCCCTCTTTCTGAGAGAATCCTATGGCCACAAATATTTCCTTGGAATATACCACACTATTTCTTTCTGGTTTGGGTACTATATCCCAAACATCGTTCTTCATTATTGACTGGTATTCTTCCATCATTTCTTCTATCCATTCTTTCTTCTATACAACTTCCTCGTAACTGGTAGGTTCTTGATCTACAATATCACACATCAAAGCTACATAATTGGAGAATCGATTTGATCTCTTGTTTGTTCTTGTGGATCCTTCTGGAGCCCCATACTTTTATGTTTATTGTATGATTTCTCTTACCCAAGCAGGTTTTCTCTTTCATGACATGTCCATAGTAGGGGTTTCCCGAGGTTCTATTTTAGGAGAGGGTGCAACTTCTACTTTTTTGGGAGGTACATCATCTTCATGTACTTCTTCATGTTGACACTTTCTGGATTTCTTAAGAGTTGTTTCTTCATCAAATGTTACATCCCTACTAATATCTATGTGATGGAAACCTAAAGGATTTGGAGACTTCACAGTATCCAACAAATATTCCCTTCTTTCCAGAAGGGTCCAACTTGGTTCTATTTTCTTTTGGAATGAGAACATATATTGGACAACCAAATATCTTGAGATGGCTCACTTCAACCTTATTTTCTATGTACATTTCTTCTAGAGTCTTGAATCCTAGGGAACTATGAGATAATCTATTATGTACATAAACAATTGTTCTTGTTTCTTCATCCCATAGATGCATAGGAATATCTTGATCGTGTATCATTGTCTTCATTGCTTCCATAATGGTCCCATTCTTTCTTTCTGCAACACCATTTTGTTGGGGATTGTAGGGAGTGGTTAGTTCTCTCTTGATTCCATCTTCTTTAAAAAAGGATTAAAAATATTTTGAAGTATATTCTCCACCATTGTTTATTCTGAGTGTCTTGACTCTTCTTTCTAAATGATTCTCTATCAAGGATTTGAATTCCTTGAATTTCTTGAATACTTCATTCTTTGTTTTCAAGAAGTATATCCATGTATTTCTTGAATAGTCATCAGTAAATGTAACATAATATTCATATCTACTTAAATATGTGGAGGGAATTGGAGAACATACATCAGAAATGGATTATTTGTTTCACTCTTCGGAAATGGATTATTGATATTCTTTCATCTTGCACATCCTTTGCAAGTGCCTTCATGATCGATATTCAAATTTGGTAATCTTTTTACTACTTTTCTCACATAGGGTAGTGCCTTGTAGTTGATGTGAGAAATCCTTCTATTCCATAGTTCACTTGAGCTAGTGATCTCATGGAAAAAGGCTGTTTCCAAATGTCCCTTGATTTTATATAATCCTCCTTCTTATTCACCAATGACAACTGCATATTGAATTGATTTTCCTTTGCTCCACATGATTACTTGTCCATGTATAAAAGAAAATATATATCATTTATTATCTAATCTTGAGATGTAAAGTAAGTTCTTATTCAAACTTGGTACATATAGTACTTCCTTCATCTTCATGGGGGTTCCAGAGTCAAGCTTGTAGCTTGCTTCACCAATACCTTTGATGGGATATTTATAGTCATATCCTATTGATACTTTATGAGGAGAGTTCTTTTCTTCAAGTCTTGAAAAAATTTTCTTCTATCCCGTCATGTGCTTTGAAGCACCACTATCAATAATCCATGTATATTCTCTGGGTATTACAAACCCAGAGAGAGCAGAGAACAGTGCATATTCTTCTATGTCTTCTTTTTTTCTTGTTTCCTTCTAGGTATTTCTTCTTCATCATCATCCTCATATTTAGCTAGATGTGCATGATGTATTTTGTTGTTCTTATTCTTCAATGGACACTCTCTGGCAAGGTGTCCTGTCTTATGACAATTATAACATTGATATTGGGAGTAGTCTTTATTCTGACTGTTTTCTATTTTCTTTTAAAACCTCTTGGGAGGTCAATACTCCTTGTGACTTTACTTATTGAAGCTTGATTGTATTCTTCCTCTTCTGGTATGGTTGGATATGGCTTGATCATATTCTTTAAGTAGAGCTTATCTGTTAGCTACTCTAGCTTCCTATTGGATGCAATCTTCCCATACAATGTCAAACTTCATACTTTATTTTCTGTCACACATAGTCTGTATGAATGAATCCCAAGGTCTAGTGAGACCATTGAGAGTAGTCATAACTAGTTCATCTTCATCAAAGGAGTCTCCAATGGCTTCTAGTTTCTCCTTAAACTGGGAGACCCTTGTGAAGTAGTATTGAATGGATTCTCCTTTTCTCATCTTGGTACTATTCAATTGAGTTCTCAAATTCATGTTTCTGTTGATGTTATTTCCTTCATACATTATAGAAATGGAATCATACATTTTCTTTGGTGTCTCTTTGGATGACATTTGAGGGATCAAGTGATCTTTGATAGAATCAGCAATGATCCTCATTTCCTTGATTAAGTCCTTCTAATGCTTTTCCTTAGCTTCATCTTCTTCTGGTTCTACAACTTCTTCTTTGATGTATTTGTCAAGATAATTCTCTCTAATAATGAGGCCAATCCTATACTTCCATGCCCAAAAATTTTCTACCTTCTAACTTGTCCTCAAGCTTAGTGCTTAGGGCCATCTTATCAAGGAGGTCACAAAAAAATGAAATTTCTCAAAATGAAAAATTGACCCTACCAGGAGATGCGCTTGACTGAGGTGAGTTGGTTGATCCACTTGGTTTATGGAGATTCCAAACCTTCACCCTTAAAAAATTTCTTGCGAGATTTCATTTTTTGCAAATTTCTGGTTCTGGTTTTCTGCAATTTTTTGGTTAAAGGAAAAACTAGGGCTTGTCTTTATAGGAGATCCACCCACTCAAAAAATTTGATGTATGGCTCAATATATGCACTCTAGGGAGGAAAAAATTTCTATGCAATCAGATATTCCAAATTCCAATTTTGACAGAAACCCTAATTTATTGCCAGAGGGAGAGGAGAGAGATTTTCACCATGTGAAAGTTGTTCTATTCAGGCTAACTCTGAAACCATGTTAATATTTCATATGCTTAGATAGATATATTACTGTTTAATTCAAGTTCACAAAAATAGCATATGTAGAATCACTACAATAAACACAATCACAAGATAGACACAAATTTATCTTAGGAAACCCTCAAGGGGAATAAAAGCCAGCAAAACTTCCTCTATATGGATGTATAAGATAAAACCCCAAAACAAGTGTTCCTTCTCCTTGTTGGTATGTCTCTATCTCTCTCCTATGTGCTATACACAAGTGAGTGCATGTGTTTAAATGAGGAACACAACTAATCTATTTATACTCTTTCTGTCACTTGACTTTTACCCTAACAAGTTGGCCCCAATCAACTTACTGGGTCGACTTCACCTAGGAAGACACAAAACAGTATTATATTATATTCAAGAGGATACTGTTGACACGAATTATAATGGAGTTTATACCTCATGACTCTATGATGACCACATATAATAGTAGCATCCTGACAGAGGAATAAAACATCTCCCATGGCCCATTACATCAGTAAAATACATTTAGAATATTCTTTGAAGTTATAATATTTATACAAAATGCATCGGTGCTCATTGATATACTATGTGCACTTGTGATTGTTGGTAAAGTATACACATCGGTTATAATAGTGCACATAATGCAATATCTGCATTAATTGATTTTAAATATACAAATGTACAAGTGCTTTAATGAAATATGCAAGGCACCAGTATGCTTAGGACAATGCATCGATGTATAATGTAACATATGCATCAGTGTATGTACATAAAACATACAAACCAATGCATTGTAAATGAATGTATGCAGCATTGTTGTCACTATAATGTATAAGCACTAGTGCATTATATTTATAATATACATGTTGGTGCATGTACATTGTGTGTATGGACTAGTGTGTTTTATGTATAGAAGACACACCAGTGCGCGTATTTGAAATATAAGGCATTGAATAAAAAACATCAACTAAAATGTATGGTCGCCTAGTACTTTTATCTATAGTGAATATCCTTTATAACGTCCGCAATCGAAAACCATTGTAGTGGAGGGTTTTTGGAAAAAAATTTCCTTTCTTGTAACACTAAAAACCTTTGTTATAACCTCATCTATAACCAAAACTAAGGTCATGCTTAATACATGGTGGAAGAGGTATTCCCACTATCATTTAGGTTGTTGGTTCTACTAAAGGGATTTACTGCAAGGGGGGGAAGAGGAACACCAAACATATTGAAAGTTGGATTTCAAAATAAACTAGCAATTCTAGGAGAAGGTGGTGATCCAAGCTATGAGGAGCCTCAATCTAAGGGCATTAAAGGGGAATTTTTGGGGGAGAAAAGTTATTCAGTATCACATGTTGAGGTGGACTAATGCTTCATTCGTAAATCCTATAGAGAGGGTAGTGTCTTTGAATTTTATAATAGTACATGGGAGGAGAAATGGTATCATAGAAAAGACCATAGTCTCAAAGAATAGTTCAATGAGACTAATGAATGAAATTCCCATGAGCATCTTCTTGTGTGCATTATTCTTGGAGTCTATTGAAAGAGATCAACTAGGATTCTTGCACAGATTCCTTGAATGAATGAATCACATGATCTTGGGAGGACATTCAATTTGGTCATAACAATCTTTCCTTCTTCCACATTCTCTTTGACTCTTCAAGTTGTTCCTTTATTTTAGAAACCCTTGTGAAGTAGGATTGCATGGTCTCCAAATTTCGTATCTTCACATTCTTTAACTAGTTCCTCAATGTCATCTTATGATTGATGTTATTTCCCTCAAACAAATTTTTCAAAGCATAGAACACTTCCTTATGTGTATACAAGGATGACACATGAGGGATGAGATGATCCTTAATATAATTTTCAATTATTCTCTCAGCCTTGTCCAATTTCTTCTTATGAGTAGAGTTAGCCTCATCTCCCTCTGGCTCTAGAAATTCCTTATTGATATACTAATCCAAGTCATTTTCTTTAAGGATCAGGAGATCATATACTTCCATTCCTAAAAAATTTCAACTCCCCCAATCTTATCATCAAGTTGGGTGTGATGAGTCATTTTGAAATGAGAATGTCAAATGGAAATAACAAAGATTTAGATCTTACCGATTTGAGGTGTCTGACCTGGTTTTGGAGCTAGATGATCTAGGGTTTGTTAGAGAAACCCTAATTTTCCAAACTTAGAATTTCAAACTTTTGATTGGAGAGGAATATGCGCCTCTTGAAGGAAATTTGTCCAATGTACTCATTTTTTGAACACTATGGTGGGAAGCCTCTGAATCTTGATGCCCTAGTTTCCTCTCGTAGTGTCTTGCAATCAAAAGTTGACACTTCTCCAATTTGATTATTCTTCCACCAAAATATGCACTCTTCTATGGCAAGTTATCCTATCCCTCTTTTCTCTATGATCTGTGGAGAGAAGACCTTGAAATAGGAATCCCTAGTTTCTCTAATTTCTTATGCATAATTATCTGATATTGATTCAACTGTATCTCAAAAAATTTCGCTCCTTGGGGTCTGAAAATTCGTCTTACGGTACCTTGATTTGTCTTATTTCCAACCTCATAGGTTAGAGAAGAATTGGATTCACAAATTGGAACTTATTATAATTTTCTCAAGGAGAATTGTTTGAGGATTGGTTCAGCATAGCGAACTTGTACGGACTTCCATGTGTCAACGTTTCACCTTCGGGGTAATAAAATTGGACCACAGAAACTATAGTCTATGTCCTATTTGAAACATCTTGCTAAATTTTATTTGGACATTCCTAGCATGGTATATATAAATTTTCCCTATGTCACATGTTTAATACTAGATTCTAAAGGAGGATGGAACCCTAATTTAGAGGAATCATATCTCCTAAAGTATAGAGAATATGAAGGTGAAAATAGCACAAAATGTACAAAAATATTTCATATTCATCCTGTCCAAGTTTCAATTCTAATCCTTCTCCAATATCGAGTTATAGCAAAAGTCCAAATATGACTATATTTTGTCTTATAGGGTTTTCAAGCATGAAACCCGAATTTCTAGTAGCTACCATTGTAGCTGTATTTCAGCTGCCCAATGAATTTTTTCAAAGTGGTTATGATACCATGTTAGTTTTTCTAGACTTATTTGTTTAAGATATTTATATTAAAGAATAAAAAGCACATAAATATATACAAGAGACACAAGAGACACAACACATAGATATTTTCATCGGGGAAACCGTAAAGGAGAAAACCCCACAAACTTCCTCATAATAGTTATGTCACTAAGGAAATATCACAAGATGGAAAGACCCAAGAACAAGATGTCTCCAGGTTCTCTCTCTCTCTCTCTCTCTCTCTCTCTCTCTCTCTCTCTCTCTCTCTCTTCCTAATCATCCTCTCTCTCCTAAAGTGCACATGAGAGAGTGTGAATGTGTGATTCAAATGAGGAGTGTTCCTCCCTATTTATATCCCTCAAGTGGCTTGACCTAAAACATGATTGGGTCGAACTCTTACCCTAGCAATGATGAGTTCACCTAGGGAGATTCAATAATACACTTTATTATATTCATCTTCAGGACTACTACCCCAACTTACAAGGGATGTTGTGCCTTAAGGACCATATACAATAATGACATCCCGAAAGGATGGAAACACATCTCTGATGGGGGTACAACAATATACAATGATAATATACATCAGAATATATTCCAAATTTACAATTACAACAACAGTCCTTCTTAACTAGAAAGGTATTCTCTCACCATAGTCATCAACACATATGGTCATGTCATCGTCACTGAGTTGTCATGATCGCTACTATCATAGTCCTCATCTTTTCGATCATTAAATTTCACATCTATCCATCATAGGAAGTTTCTATAGATCCAGCCATGTTTAATATTGGGTTTAGGCCTAGTCCTCATCAAGTTATTCATCATATCCACGAGAACTCCATCGCATAGTTACAACCCAATACCGTTCATTACATTGCCAATGCAATCACCTACGTCTCCTATCATCATCTCGTAGTATCTAGATCATCTCATTATCCTGTACAAAAGCACACAGATCACACAGAGCATACCCTTGATGCAGAGCACCTACGTTCTATCAACATAGGATCATGCTAGGATCTTTCACGTCACTAAGACAACCTACTTCTTCCATTATGTGAGAATCTCCTAGGAGCACACCAAGTATATTACATCTCGCTATGGTCAACCTATTTTCTACCAACATGGGATCATGCCAAGATCTCTCACACCACTACCACAACCTGCATCTACCACTATGTGAGAATTTCCAAGGTTCACACCAAGTGCCTTGTGACCTCATCATCTCCAACATGGGAACACACACATACAAGGACAGATTACGACCGAACAGCCTGTGTACCATGCCAGGATCATTTCCATTCCAGGTCAACCTCAAGGACTTATTACATCCAAACAACATGAGTCTAAGATCTTTTCCATTTAGATAACCTTCGAGGAATTATTATGTTTGAGCAACTTGTGAACCATGCCATGATATTTTATGTTCTAGGACAACCCACGGGACTCATTACATCCGAACAACCTTCATCCTACGCTAGGGTATTTTACACTTCGGATAACCTAGACCATGATTGATTACATCCAAGGATAACCTACATACTATGTCAGGACTGATTACATCCAAGGACAACCTATAGGACTGATTACACTCGAGCAACCTACATCCTACGCTAGGATATTTTCCACTCAAGGAGAGCCTATCCCTTTTCCCATGTGAGATCTCATGCATTTGTGTTTTCTGGTCTCTCATCATCTCTAGCATAGGAGCACGCTAAGATATTTTACGTTTCCAAAACAACCTGTAGCTCCAACTATGCTAGAACTTGTTACTCCCTCTTTCTAGGGGCCTCATTCTCTATCACATTCTAGAGCTTCGATGCTCCTCTCTACATCATACAAAAAATTCAAGTAAGATCAAACAAATCATATAGTATATTTCAAATCCATACTACCTCAAAACTAGTCAAGCAAGCTGCAACATATTCTACCTCATCTGTACTAAGCGTCACGCACGATTGCTTCCTACTAAACCAGGAGATCATACTAGATCCCAAACTAAAGCATCAACCTGAAGTTATCTCCCTATCAATGGTGTTTCCTACCCAATATGAATTGACATAACCGTGTAGGCTAATATTCTAATTTGCATCATATTTTATCTCATACTCAACTATACCCTTCATGTACCTCAATGCTTGCTTTGCAACAACTAGGTGAACATGTATTGGACCTATTAGGAATTGGCTCAGTGTGTTCAAATAAAAGAGTATGTTCAGTCTCATATTATCCAAGCACATTAATGAACCAATCATCTAGAGATACATCATGGCATCAATCAAATATGATCAAGCATCACACAGTAGCTTCAAGTTCGATGCCATAGGTGTGGTTATCAGCTTGTTGTCCAACATATTGCATACTTTCCTTGACCAAGTAAAATCTCATCCACACTCTGCTACACCTCCATGCCTAAGAAGTAGTGCATCATCCCTAGGTATTTCATCTTGAACTTAGTGGCAAGCTTCCTCTTTGCATATATAATGAGTTCATCCTCTCCTATTAGGTCATCGGCATATTCCAGCCTTTTGACTTCAACCTTAAAGTAAAGGTTGGAACCCAATTTACACTCGGTAAATCCTAAGTCCATTAGGAAATTATCCATGTTGTCATACCATGTTGAAATCAGAGATCTTCTGTAGTCACTCCCTCTAAAGCAGAGTATCATCATCCCTCTTCATTTTGTACTCTATGTATTAGAACATTATGTATTGGAGTGACAGGTAGCTTCCTCTACTACTGATATTCTATGTATCCATCTATGTTATCTCTATTGGATACCAAGATCCTCTATCTTGAAATTTTTTGAAAGTTCCTCTTGCACCCATCTGTGATCTTGTCTTCTTATATACGCTTTCATCGTCAACCTTGTAGAAAAGGTTAAGATCTTGATCGTCAAGATCCTCATGTAACTATATGTTCTTATTCATGGTTTCCTTATAAGATCGTACAAAGTATTCTACGCACATGTGGTTCTCTACTCGATATACACTTCTACTTCATTGGAGAAGTGTGTATAGTCAATGGAGTATGCCATTCCATAATCTACTCCCTTTTTCTGAGATAAACCATGAACCTTGCTTTGTATCCCTTGATGTTTCCATCTATTGCATGATTGATCTTGTAGATCCACATGGAAGACATTAAGGACTTCAGTTTGTTAAGATTTCATATGCTAGACTAGATATCATTAGTGTTCAATTCAAAATGATAGCAGTAGCATATGTAGAATCACTCAAAGAAACAAAATCGCAAGATACTAGACACAATATTTGTCGTGGGAAACCCTCAAGGGAAATAAAACCAAACCAAAACTTCCTATGTATAAGATGTATAAGATATAACCCCAAAAATTAGGTATTCTCCTCCTTTTTTTCTATCTATCTCTCTCCTATGTGCTACTCAAGTGAGTGATTATGTGTCCAAATAAGAATAGTAACTCTCTTATTTATACGCATTGAGCCAACTGACTTTTACCCTGAACAAGTCAGCCCCACTAAACTGTTTGGTCCAACTTCACCTAGGAAGACTCAAAATAGTATATTATATTATTCATTAGGATACCAATGACCCGAATTACAGTGGATCCTTTATCTCATGACATTATAATGACCAAATACAATAGTAACACCCCACTGAAGGAATAATAACATCTCCCTTAGGTTACATCAGTAAAATAAATTTAGAATATCCTTTGAAGTTAGAATATTCAACACTCCCCCTTTGTTATGGAGAGAAATTCCTATGGCTTGGGGTACCACAACAGATAGCTTTGACTCCAGAAATCAATCTTTCCCAATATGCAATAGAAATAAAATGTCTAACACTAAAGGATCATACCTCATACCTTATTCCGGACGGTTGAAGTAGATCCCCGTTGAGCTTTCCAATCTTCAGCTTGAATTGATATAATACTTCTTGAACAACAAGTAAACAATACAAGCATACTATATATCATGGTGTTAGATCTATTCTAGCATATATAATCAATAATGTAAAAGCATTTGACATATTCCAATGGATACAATATTCAATCAAATACACATCATTGGACAGGAAAAGATAGTTCTTATTAATATAAATTAGAGATTACATGATAGATACAACCTCTGACGGCACGTCTGCGAACCGGAGAAACTGAATCCCCCACTTGGGCCTCCACCACTTCAATCCTCCATCTCACGATAGCAAGCTCACTAGCAAAAGGCAAGCTTGGGAAGAACACAAAAGTGCTCCAAAGGAACAAAGGGATGCAGACTCAAGCATAAATTCTGGAAACAATGGACTATAGTTTCTTTGCTTTCAATCTCTCTATATGCCTTCATTGTACCAAGGGGTTCCTTATATAGCTTCACAAGGGATAATGAAGGGTCGAATCCGAGCGATCTCAAGGCATATGGAAGGCCAGGAGTTGAATGAGTCGGATCCATGTCAAGGAAAACTCCAAAAGGATTTGGATTATGCACACATCCCGAAGTACGCAGTTATATGGGTCAAACCCACGTATGTACGCGGTTATCAGGTAAAAATCCGCGTATATCATTTTTCATATAGTTTTAGGGATGATCAAGGAAACATCAAAGGATAAAATATGGTCCATGGGGTCTAAAGAGTCTGCAGCGGGACAGGGGAAGGCCATACAAAGTGTGATTCACCTGGAGTGGTGAAATCTGCTATAACATATGCCCCCTAATGTGTGAGGTCAGAGGGGTCATACGATGGCTGAAATACATTATAAGTCCATCCCAGAAGTGGAGTGATGAAGGATCCCAAATGGAATACCAGCCACACAATCAGCATAGTACAATGATACAAATCTGCATATAACTGCAAGTACATATAGCAGTCTCGGATACGTAAGAGTACAATGGCAATGAATAGGCATAATACATGATATCACATATGTGGTCATTGCCACGTACAATATACATAGATCAGAATCTCCATGATGAAGATATACAAAGGACCATGATCTCCAAAATGGCTGAAGATATACAATAGATCAAGATCTCCATAGTGGTTGGACATATCTGACATACACTGGAATGAAGTCACGAGAGCTGAAATCTCATGAACATTGGCACGATCAAGGAGGTAGCATATAAGAGATGCCACCAGTCTGGAAGGTCTTCTACACAAACCGCTACGAGTACATGTCCTACTATGCGAATAGAGGTGTTGAGGTTGAACATAGTATTCCATCGTCGGATTACCGGTCATTGATGTATACCGTTAACAGACGCGAGATTACCCACCGATAATGAAAATGGGAATCAAGGTACTAGAGTGCAAACTAACAAGTGTGAATAGATGTGTTGAGGTTGAACACTTGAGAGAATCCATCGATCAGAGGACATTAATGTATTCCCAAAAAATTGTCGATGGCGAGAGAACCTGCCACTGATGACTGCAAGTCTCAAGGCACTCAAAAGGACTCTAGATTCCAATCCTAGAATAAATGATCTGAAGTCGATGGGATGAAATCCGCTGGAAGGATGGCATTAAGGCATCCCCCATCATCCAACACGAGGTACTCAGCAAAGTTGTCTAATGTGGAAGGACTCGATCATAAGGTGCACGAACCAGTAACTGTACCGGGAATGGACGACATGCAAAGTCAAGATAACTGAGGAATGGCCGACACAGGTTTCAACTTCCTTCAAACAAGATCATAATGGCGTATGGTGACTAAATGAAGGCAGCATAGACTCAATATAAAAACTGGGACATCTCTGTGACACAGGAGGCATCAATAGAGGCTACATAGGGACTAGAAGCTTAACCAGTCGGTGGAGATAAACTCAGATAAACGATTACAGCTCCTAAGTCAAACTATAACCCAACCAATGGATGTGATATACAGTGCTCTATTTGAAGGCAACACGACTAGACAGCTGCCAAAGATAATATCTTTCCTTGTCCGGCTTTTTGGTTTTTGATTTTTTTTGGACTTTTTTAGTTATTTGAAAAGCTTGAAAAAAGAATAAACTAGCTTTATAGTTACAAACTAGGAGGAGACAAGTGTCATCAGGGAAAACAAACTAGTTCCAAGTAGTGGAACATACCTATGCTCAATGCAAGGATACATGTGTAGGATATCGACACTCGAGGGAAAATCCCCTCTCGGTAAAAAGGGAATCAAGCTGCGAAGGAAAAAATGGCTCTGCATGGCTAGACATGAGACAAGTTCGGGATATATGGCTGAAACGCAATGTCAGGGGAGCCGGCATAAATCTCAACAAGGTAGGCAAAGCTCATGATAATGCATTCACAACTTGACCTAAGGGGAGTCCGGAGGGAAACAGGCCAGCATAATATCAAGAGGAGTATGAAGCTCTTGCGAAATGTCATGGAAGTACTATACAATGGACTCCCACACCCTAACGGAGAAAACGTCGGCATGGGCACCAAATGCAAATAAGGCATTAACTAGGGTACCCATGTAAGGTGAAGCTCTACCACTCACATCATGCCACTTATAAAGCAGCAAGAAGGTTTCGTGACATAATAGAGTGGGTTCGTACCTAAGGTCATGGTGACATGGTCATAAGGTCATCCAAAATGCAAACGGTGGTGAACCTAACCTATATGCCAGTGTAGATGTTATACCTGAGATCAGCACGAACAGGTCAATCCAATCACTGAAACGGCACTGAAAATAGTCTTCTACACCACAAGTTATGTCAGAAACGGTCGAAAATGGTTAGAAACTGTCAAAACTATAGGAAAGGGGGTAAAATTTTTCAAATATTTGAAAAAATTTCTATAAATAGTAAAAAACATAAATCATTTGAAACTTTTACCCATTGGAGCTCTGATTTTCAACTACAAATTTCCAGGAGATCCAGCCGGCGGAATTCACAACCGTTTCTTCCAGGTAGTTACTCATGCTCTCCTCATGCATTTCAATATAATTTTTGTTGATTTTCATGGTGAAATGAGGTATTTTAGGCCATCTCTACATGAGCACTGCAGCCCACACAGATATCGAAGATTTTTCCGCATATAGGGCTGGCTATACGCGGAAAAGAGGCTAGAACCCACGTACATACGCTGTTGTTTGCAAAACCATCGCATATGACACTGGACAAGTAAATTTATAAGAATCTAATGGGAAATATGGGAATTTCCCTTGCAGGATGGTGCTAGAATGGAGAGAGCGCGAGCATGGTGAAGTAGAGGAAGCTGTATGGGCTGACGTGATGGCTCAACAAGCTCTTCGAGCATGCGGACTCTACAAGTTTTGGTGTCTTGGTAGTTTGAGGGTCAAACCAAGACTGCTAGAGATGCTGGTAGACTATTGGGATCCAGACTCAGAGTCCTTCAGGATAGATGGGATGTCTCTCACCATAGAGGTGGAAGACATATACTTTATCACAGGTCTATCTAGACGAGGGAAGATGGTGAACCTTCGTTCCTGAGGTGGGCTAGGCGGTGGGCTTACTATCAATGAGTACGTAGCTACGGTACTGCTACCCAGATATTGAGAAGGTGGGAAGCCAAGTCCCCACCAATGCTATACAGGTGCTGGGCCTAAGGCCCATACTACTGACACTGGGTAGGATAGCAGGCTTAGCCTCACTCCATCAGGCCTCGCGGCCACTGATGTTCTATGCGGTGGAGTGTATGAGACCGACCATATATGACTGGAGTACTACACTACTGAGAAACATGAAACACCAGCTCAGTGAGTGTAAGGCAGGCAGGATACGGAACTTCGGGTTCAACAGCATATTGAGCACATTTTTATTCAAGCGTGTTCCAGGATTGAGCCCTAGAGTGGACATTCCTCTCCACGAGGTTCGAGATCTTTCCCAACGACATTGGGTAGATGCTATGCGCAGACTGGGGGGTGGTAGGGTGGCCAACCCATATCCAGCTGACTTCTTTCCATGCTGACGACGATAGATTGTTGCCATAGATGACTACCCCTATGGAGGGATAGATTTCTGGGGGGATCTGGACATGCCATTGCCACCAGGATCGGCATATGGAGAGATAGGTATCGAATCTTGACTCTCACTCTTTTTCAAAGTTTTTTGAGTTATTTAATTTTTTTGTATTTTCTTGATTATGTGGAATCAAAAAGACATGTTTTTACGTGACAACACATAGTGACATCTACCATTCATGTGTAGATGTGGGACCATGGTGACCAGAGGGATTCCCACGTCATAGATGGAGGGGAAGAGGGGACGACATCACAGGTGTGGATGCGGAGCAAACGCTCCAGAGCATTCATACCAAATTCGTGCGTCTGACTCATAGGGTTCCCATGGCACAAGTCGAGGACTTGCCTAAGGCCATGCAGCGACAGGTGGTGGGCGTGCCACACACATGGGTGCGTTTATTCCGGTGGCTAGCTAGAGCTGTAGTGACCTATCATGATCACAACCCTCCCCCTCCACAGGATTAGATACCTGGGAGTGTATATGTTTTGTATGACCATGTATTATATGATGGAAGCTTTGAAAGCTCCACTTTTGTATATGACACTATGTATTACCACATTTTTTATATATATAAAAGGTTTTATGGTGATCGGTTTATTTATTTACATGTGTAAAAATGTTTGTGATTAATTTACTATGAATGAAACAAATGCCAATCTAACACGTCGTTAGCATATGAGTCAGCAATTTGATTGTCATTTCTTGGAATGTGTATATATGTGATACTGTCAAATTGTCGTTCTAACAATCTCAGACGTAAGAATATTCTCAATAACGTTGGATCTCTAACCTGGTACAAACCATTGAGCTGTGACACTACTAACTCCGAATCAAGATGTACCTCAAGAGATAGAACGCCATGTGAAATGGCATCCCGTAGAAGCTCGATAACGACACTATATTCAGCAACATTGTTGGAAGATGGCCGTAGACATACACCTCCTGAAGACAGTACCTGACCCATAGGAGTATAAATCACCCAAGCAGCAGAGGCTAAGTGCTGAGTGTGACGGCTTGCACCATCTGCGAATCCTATGTAGGTGGAAGATTCCATTGACATCTACCAAAATAAATGGAAACTAATCACAAACCCGATCACGATAAGAAAAATACCTAACTATGCAAAGCTGTACAATAATATACAACAAGTAGCCTTGGCTAAAGATCATGCATAGTATTTTTTGAGATAGAGCCCATTTCTAGGCTCCGCCAAAGCTGTGCCTTCATAATCGACTAACTCATAGGCACCCTTCTCTAAGATATGCTTGACCACGTAAGGACCATGCCACATAGGATTAAATTTCCCTTCCCCCAAGGGTTCTTTCGATTGATCCCACAAAAGGACCAAGTCTCCTTCACTAAACACTCTTGGATGGACAGACTTGTCATATTGGACCTTAACGCGACGTTTATTAACCTCTAGAGACACCAAGGCATCTCGACGTTGCTCATCAAGTTGCTCGAGGTGAACCAAACGCTCCTCCAAAGGTGAAGTGTCTGGTAAGATTTCCACAGCTAGCTTCAACGAAGGAATCTCGCATTCAACCGAAAATATCGAATCCACTCCATGCACAAGCTGATATGGAGAAAAACTAGTGGCAGTCTTAACCGCGGTTCGATATGCCCACATATCAGGGTATAACATAATATGCCAATTCATCTTGCTCTGTGCAATGGTTCGTTTGAGAATGGACTTAAGTGATTTATTCACTACTTCAACCTGTCCATTAACTTGGGGGTAGTAAGAAGAGGAGTGCTCTTGCTTATACCCTAACTTGGATGCCAACTCTTCCATCATACGGTTCTGAAAGTGTGAGCCATGGTCAGTGACAAGCTCTTTCGGAATCCCAAACCGAGTAATGATTTGGTTGAATACGAAGTGAGCAGCTGTCTCACCATTGGATTTTACTGTAGCCATTGACTCAGCCCATTTCATGAAATAATCCATAGCCACTATAATATGATGGTGCCCTCCAGCCAAAGCTGGGTTGCAATCCATAAAATAGAGCCCCCACTTGGTTAAGGGACTGGCGGTGATAATGGGATGTAACGGGGTAGGTTTCGAGCGCATATTTTGTGTGAACACCTGGCAAGGGTGGCACCTCTTAACCGCATCCACACAATCTTTAAAGATCGACGGCCAGAAATAACCCGCTCTCAAAATATTTTGAGCTGTAGAAAGCCCAGATAAATGACCACCACATGCCCCTCCGTGGCAATCATTTAGCACAACCTCAGCCTCCTCATGAGTTAAACAACGTCGTAAAATGAAATCTACCCCACGACAGTACAAATTATTGTCCACTATAAGGTAGTTCTTAGAGACGTGACGTAATCGTTGTCATTCATCTCGCGAGAGGTGAGTAGGGGTCCTCTGTGTTTGCAGATATACTATGATATCTCCATATCATGGGTCAGACATTGAGATTAAGAAGATGTGTTCATCGACAAACGTATCTTCACAAACCAACTCCTTGGCCTCGCTTGGGAAATCCGATATAAGCTCTGCAAAAATTAACGACTTCTTCGACTTTGCCGAAACAAATTTGAGATCGAACTCTTGCAGAATGACAATCCATTTATTATACTTTTCCCCAATCATCCTTCATGTGAGGACGAACTGAAACGGATTGACATGGGCCACAACTGAGGTCTGGCGAGGGAGAATATAATGTCTCAAATGCTGAACCGCATGTACGGTCGCTAAAGCAAGCTTCTCGACATGAGAATAACAAATCTCTACGTCAATAAGGTTTCAGCTCAGATAATATATGACATGCTCTTGGAGCTCCTCATCCTCCTGAACCAATACCATACCAATCATCTCTAAAGAGGCAGCCACATATAATAGGAAATCACGGCTATAATCCGGAGGACTAATCACCGAGGCCGATGCTAGGGCTCGATTAAGTGCATCGAAGGACTCCTGGGCTCGCTCATCCCATTCAAAGGGAGTATCCTTCTTCAAGAGACACATGAAGCCTCTAGTCAAATTGGCAAAGTTGACCACAAATCTTCATAAGAAGTTTTCCATACCTTGCAAACACTGAATATGACGAATTTTCTTTGGGGGAGACAACTGAAGTATTGCCTCAACCTTTAAGGGATCAACTCTTATTCCCTCCTTTGAAATGATGAATCCTAGTAAAATACCCGACTTCACGCAAAAGATGCACTTATGAGGATTTAATCGAGCCAAATAGTGCCGGCATATTTCGAAGACCAATATCAAGTGATATGAATGACGCATTCTCATACGAGAATGAGCAGCGAGGTCATCCAAAAATACTTCAATAATAGACTTGAGATCGTGGAAAATCAAGGTCATCGCCCGCTGAAATGTAGCTCCAGTGTTTTTAAGGCCGAAAGGCATCTTTCGATATGCAAACATTCCCCAAGGACAAATAAATGCAGTCTTGTGTTGGTCCTCAGGTTTAATCTGGATCTGATTATACCTAGAAAAGCCATCCATAAAGGAGAACACCTCGCTACCTGCACACTCATCCAAAATCTGATCTGTAAATGGTGTGGGGAAGTTATCCTTAGGACAGGCACGATTTAAATCACGGAAATCAATGCATATTCGGATCGCTCCCTACTTCTTATCCACCGGAACGGGGTTTGAAACCCACTCTATCAAGGGAACAGGATAGATGAAACCAGCTTTCAACGGCTTCTCTATCTCTGCCTTAATGGTGGGTGCCTTCCTAGGATTCACAGCGCGTAAACGTTGTCGAGCAGGTTTAGCATTGGGGTAAGTCTTAATCTCATGTTCAACAATCCAAGGGTCGATACCTAGCATCTCATCATAAGACCAAGCAAAAATATCACGGAATTCCTTGAATAGCTCGGTATATTCGATAATCTCAGCATGGGAACATTCCGCCCCAATATAGACATTCTCAATGGTACTAGGATTTCGAGAGATGTTGATAGAAATCATGGAAGATATGTTTTCCATGTTCCCATCAACCATCTGACCAAGAGAGCTTAATGCAATCATGGGACTACCAACTCTTTGACTAAGAATCTCCCTATAATCCTAATGCTCCAAACAGTCAAGCGGTGGAAGGAAATATGATCTATGATGAAGTTCCTCCCATGGCGGCTCAATGCCCGACATAGCCTTGATGATCGCTTCATATAAAGGGAAAACCGTATCTAGGAAGTTGTGGGCATGAGAAGACTGTACTGCCCATGCTAGCAGTACATAGGGGTCTTCCTCTTCCATCCGCGAAGAGGAAGAACAAGGCTCTACAACATTCTTAAGATGGGCTTGATAAGCTATCATGGTTGCAGGAAGCAGCACGCTGGTCTCGACAGGCTCACTCGAAATACTCAGTGTAGGAAGAATCCAAGGATCTTCCATATGAGTTGTGTGAAAAGACACTGAGGTCATAGAAGTTGAAGCCTTATCAGAACAAGATCCTATCATGAGGACCGGCGCAGGACAACTAAAGCTTCCCATGAGGGATGGATACATGCCTGCACCCACACTCCCAGTTGCCAGCTGAGAGTGTTCAACGACCGGGATCGAAGCTCCCGAAGATGCAGTAATAGGGGAATTCTTGAATGTCATTTGATCAATCGTTACAATCTTCCTATTATGCGGAAAGCATACAATGTGGAACAAAGAAGAAGCAACGACTTGCATACTATACATCCAGTTTTGACCCAGCAAGAGATTGTAGTCGAGGGGTGCATCAACCACCTCAACCTCTATAGCAAGGATATTCCCCCCCAAATGGACTTTAAGGGACGGAATGATGTTGTGCGGCCTAAAATATCTCCCATCAAAAGCAGTTAACATAGTCGTTGATTTTGACAACTCAGGAGAATCAAGATCCTTCCAACAGGACAAAGACATCACAGATGCAGCAGCGCCCTCATCAATCACAGTGTTCTTGACGATCATATTAAGACATTCTATGTGTACCAAAAGTGACACATAGTAGGGCAAGCAAGGCTGATGACCTACGGTTTCAAATTTGATCACTGAGGAAGAATCATCACCGTTCACACCAAGAATAGAAAGCAAAGCCTTCCTTTGCGAAGGACAACTCTGAAGCACTTCCAATGCAGACATCACACAAGGAGTATGGCCCAAATCCTCGACAACTGAATAATTCTGGGCGGCTCGGGCATTTTGATTATGCCTTGAGCGCTTAAGTACCCCCTTAGGAATGCGAGGTGCAGCCTCAGGTTTATCTACAGGTTTCTCAATGCGCAAAGGCGTTCCTGGTGGATCAGGTTCTTTTCCTGGGTTGGGTTGTGATGATCAATAATCTTTCGCACGAGTCACAACCTTGGAAGCACGGACCATGTTAATGCACCCATGAGCACTAGTCTCTGGTGGATCATTCTCACTAGATTGCTCCTGGGACTTCGAGTTCATATTCTGGTTATGTGGTAAAGGGTTCGTTAGCACAGCTGGGCCTTGTGCTAAGAGTCTCGAAGCTTCATCAATTCGGGGGCATAAGTGAGGTGATCATCCTTACATAGCTTGCAAGGAAAATTAACCTTAAGTTTCGCTTGCTTGTCCCCACCAGCATTCTGACCATTCTTGTCATTATTGGTAGCATTCTCATTCCTATTCCCACCCTTTTGATTATTATTCTTACCCTTTTTTCTATTCCGTCTGGGTTGCTGGTTACCCTTCTGGTCCAACGATTGCACAGAAAGTACATTCACCGTTTGGGTGGGTTGAGATGAAGTTGTAGCTTGTCCCGAAGCAGACTGGTTGAGCGACAAATGACTAACTTGTTTTGCAACCGAATCTGCAGGTTTCGCACTTGCACAACCCACAATGCCATCGGCATGTGCTCCAGGTTTGACCTTGGGATCGAAACTAGAACGATGAGCATTGGGAATAATCTCATATAACAAACCCGACTGAGCATAAACCAAGTCTAGTTCCTGCACCCTAAAGATTGCTTGTTCCTCATTCTGCACTCCGGATGTAGAAACATCCTTCATGATATATGGCAATAAAGACTTGAGGAACCACTCGAGAAGGAACTCTAGCGGTATAAAAGATTTAATTAATCTCTTCCGTCTACGCCAATCCTGAATATGATCAGAAATATGGGTGGCTTTATCTTATCGAAATGTTGACAAGATTTCAGTACCAACGTCATAGCGTACTGGTAGCTGGAAGTGATTAAGAAAAGTCATCGCAAGATCGTCGAACAAGGTAAAAGCTCCCTTTGGTAATTCTATATACCATTTTGCAGCAGGCCCCGTGAGGGTGCATTGAAATAGTCGCAAGTGGACTGATTCCTGATGTACGGAATTCGAAGAGCACCAAAGGTGAAATGTGGTAACGTGTTCGCTCAGATCCTCTCCTGGTTTTCCTTCGAACT
Source organism: Pseudotsuga menziesii (assembly GCA_001517045.1). Taxonomy (NCBI): domain Eukaryota; kingdom Viridiplantae; phylum Streptophyta; class Pinopsida; order Pinales; family Pinaceae; genus Pseudotsuga; species Pseudotsuga menziesii. The sequence continues at coordinate 78,556 of LPNX011139202.1, forward strand.
TAGGTATGTTCAATGGAAGCTTGGTAGGGATAGCCGGCCAAGCCGGGTCATGAGCCATGGTATCGTTTGTAAGTCTCGATAAGTCAGGAAGGTTAAGCGTCGCGAGGAAAGGGAGCCTAGGATGATGAGTTCGATGGACCTCTCCCTGGTTCACATAGGTTTGAGCACCACCATGGCCTTGGCCATAGTGTCCTCCTCATGTCTAACCTGTATAAGCTGACATGGAAGTACCATAGTAAGGTGAACCTTGACTAGTAGGAGCTACGAAGCCATAATTAGGAGAGTAAGCAGGTTGTTGATACCCGCCTCCATAAGGTGAAGAAACCTGTCCATACTATGTACCGTAATAAGGTCCATAGGTCATCGCATGCAATGTCCCATGGGACACTCCGTAGGTAGGAAGATAAGCTTTGGAAGGGGGAACATACATACCAGAAGTAGGTATATATGCCCTGAACGTAAAAAGCTGACCACTATAAGCGTGAATATAGCCTCCCGAAGCAGTGGGTGGTATATGAACTTGAGACACAATCGGCCTAGTAACCGCAGTATGGACCTGACTCGTAGCCATATATCGGCTCGAAGGACCCCATGTGGATAAGGTGGAGGATGTACATTTTAAGAACTAGGAACCGAGGATGAAGGAATTTGAGTAATAAGATATGTACTACCGCCTATCGTCACCCGTCTCGGACCTGGTATCCTAATCGGATCACTAACCCTAGACCTAGGAGGGGGATGAGATGTAGCTTCCACCACTGGGACGGAAGGTGCAATGTGACTAGTACTCCCAAACCTCTCCGCAAGGTAAGGAATGGGATTGCCCCCAAGCATAGTGCTAGGCTCAAAGTCAGATTCGACATGAAATTTCAAATCGTGCATAGGAAAACCAGTCGTAGCATAACTACCGTAGCTAGTGCTGGCAGGTTCAAAGTGAGTCTCGGCATCTTTCGGAATTCCATACCGGTAATGTGTCAACGGGGAATCAGCCTTAGGGTGAGTAGGTCTATCGTGCAAAGATCCTATCTGGGAAATCACAGGACCGAATTCAGCTAGGTCAGGTGAAGGATCATATGTAGGAGTAAATTCCCCATCGTCAACATGAATGGGAGGAGGTGGCTTAGGAATAGTCTCTTAATGATCCTCCATGGTGTGTGAATCAGTGTGTAACATAGTCCGCCCGGACTGTCTAGGTCTCTCTCCCAAAGGAGGAGGAGAATTGGAAGGCGAAAGTCCTGCTAACTGACGAGAACAGCGCGGAACCGCACTCGAATCCACATTGACTCAAAACAAAAATAGCAAAGACTCTCTATTTATGTAAACCCTATGCCAACTAGCGTGCACAGAGCAATCACTACTAAAATCTAAAGCCAAATGCAAGCAAACAAGGGATGGATAAGTGAGCTCCCGAATGAAGCAGGTATGTCTCGCCTAGGAGAGCCCTGAGACTCCCATACACAACAAGCGGAGGTACGTAACCAATTATTGTGGCCGTCAGCTTCAATGCGTAAACCAACTGTGCTATCCGACCCCAACCTGGTAGGGACACCTGCAGAATAACCTCTACAAGTACTCCCTCGATATCCTAGGTAAGGTCACTAAGGTCACCTCAATATAATCAAAGCTCAGGCAGACAGTCGCAGGTGGGATTGACCGTATGGGCAGGGTAGCAAAGCCCG